>FIZV01025757.1:0-11997 GCA_900050545.1 Trionymus perrisii | reverse complement strand
TTTAGGTTTATAAAATTGTTTTCATTTTAAAAATTTTTTAATTTTGGAAAAAAAAATTATTTTCATCATTTTTAATTTTTAATAAATTTTTGAAATTAAACAGATTTTCAAAATGTAATTAATTTTCGGAATCTGGAAATTTTCAAAATTCAGCATATCTCCAAAATTAGTCGATTTTGAAATTTTTGATAAAATTTTGAAGTTGGATTAATTATTAAAATTTTTAAAATTTTGTAAATCTTCAAATTTTTAGTACCTAGTTTTGAAATTTTAAATTACTAAATTTTTTGAAGTTGAAATAAGTTTTAAAATTCATGTAAAATTTTTATACTTAAGGCTGATTTTCAAATTTTTATAGATTTTCTAAATTTGGTGAAAATTCGAAATTTGTTTTAAAAATTTTGTTTCCAGATTTTCTTCAAACACTCGATGGGGGGGGGGGGGGAAGAATTCTCTCGAGAAAACGAAATTTCTGGAAAAAAGTTCTGCGAGAAAATTTTTAAAAAGGACTGGTAAGGGAAGAAAATCTTGGAAATTCCTCGGGGAAACATTTTGCTAGTAATCTACAATTTTTTTTTACGATTCAAGACGTGTAAAACTTTGAATTCAAAAATGTGTGTGAAATATCGTTTAAGCCATCACCACGGTTTAGAATTCAATTCTCACTCAAGTTTTTCTCTCCATCCATATAAATACGAGTATAAGAATAAAAGTTTTCATTTTTCTTCGGTCGTCGAAAGTTAGCACATTTTTTGCGGATATGGTTTCGCCATATACATGTTTAAAAGATATCAACGACTATACGAGAAGCGACTCGACTGGCCAATGCGTGAGAAAATTTTCCTACGTAGCCAACAGATATAGGGATAAAAGTTTGAACGGTGCTGAGTTGAATACGAAAATGCTGATGGCGTCCAAACGGTTTTGCTTCATTAGAATGTACGGACGGGTTAGCCCTGTTTTTTTTTTCTCTACACTTCTTCTCCGGCATGAGCACAACGTTTCGCACTTTTTTTTCTGTTTCGTTGTTCGGAAAATGGAATGAGATTTGTCAAAATGTTTTCGTTCCTGAGTGTTTTCGGGTTCGTTTTTTTTCACTCGCTTTTTCTCCTATTGGTATATTTTTTTAACCGGGTCGGGTATGCTCTTTCTTTTTTTCTTTGCGGTGGAATACTTTTATGTATGAAAAATTGAAGTTTTTCCGTATCTGTGTACTTAAACATTCATCTAAAGCTTTTAAAAGTTAAAATACTTTTCACGTATTTCAACATTCTTTTGAAAGTTTTCGGTATAGGATGTTACGCGCTCCACTGTATGGGTAAGAAGCCGCAAAGCGCAAACGAAATGAGAGCGAATATCTTAGCCAATTTATCTTTTATAGTTAGCAGCTGCCATGCTACGAAGCCGCCGCCGCCCCGCACATCCAGCACACCCGAAAGTTGACTTAAGGCTATAATTTAAAGCTAACTATGCGAAAAAGTCGATTTCTTACTTTTTTCTATACTCGGCTGCCCTCCCAACTCTCTGCTCTGCCCACTTTTTTTACACGTATCGTAATGTTGGGAGATTTGTGCAATTTTCGCATTCTTCTCGTGTTTTTCGTTCTTCGACGTACTTACGTGTTTCGTCTTTTTTCCTTTTTTCTTCGTAGTTTGACTTTTTTTCTCTTCGTCCTTGGGTCCCCCTTCGCCCGTTGTCTACATACTTATGTGTTTCAAACCGAATTTTTGAAAATAAAATGGTCAAACTTGTTATGTAGGGTCCTCTAGGAATTGAAATTATTCCCCAGAGTTTTTGGTGCCCTAACTTGAAATTAGGGATGTGGCTCCATTTTTAAGAGAGCACGATGAGGGCCCAGAATGATGAAATTTTTCGAAACTTGTACCACCCATCAGAACTTATGCTGTCTTTAACATATCCAAATATCAGCCTCCTAAGTCACCCATCCCATTTTAGGTCCAAAAGAGTGCATTTTGGGGCCATTTCTTCACGCTGACCTGACTACAGACCCCTTAAATTGGACCTGGAGCGCTAAAATTTCATCGTAGGTTCAGTTTATGCCTCCGATGCTCCTCTTTCGAGCTTTGACTTTTGGATCTTTTTGACTCCTGTGTAGGGTCCAGTAGCGTATTCGATAGGATAGTTACGGAAGTCCGACTTCCCTTTAAATTTTCAAAGAATTGAGATTTTTATGAATTAAGTAGTTATAAAAAATAAAAATTTGACGATTTTTAAAAATTTGACAATTTTTAGAAAACTGACAATTTTAGAAAATTTGACAATTTTTGAAAATTTACCATTTTTGAAATTTCAACAATTTTTAATTTTGTTTAATTATTTGATCAATAAAAATTAACAATTTTTAAAAATTCGATCACTTTGGAAAATTCGACAATTTTCGGAGAACTGACATTTTTTGAAATTTGGCATTTTTGAAATGGTGATAGCTTTTGAAAATTTGACAATTTTGGTAAATTATTAGATTATTAAGAATTAACGATTTTTAAAAATTCGGTCATTTTGGAAAATTCGACAATTTCTTTTAATTATTCGATCATTAAAAATTAATAATTTCTAAAAATTCGGTCACTTTGAAAAATTTGACAATTTTTGGAAAACTGACATTTTTTGAAATTTGACAATTTTTGAAAATTTGACAATTTTTGAAAACTTGGCAATTTTGGTAAATTATTGGATCATTAAAAATTACTTAACGATTTTTAAAAATTTCGTAATTTTGGAAAATTTGACAATTTTTAGAAAACTGGCAATTTTTAGAAAACTGATAATTTTTGAAAATTTACAATTTTGGTTAATTACTTATTTGATCAGTAAAAATTAACAATTTTTAAAAATTCTGTCACTTTTGAAAATTTCACAATTTTCGGAAAACTGGCATTTTTTGAAATTTGGCAATTTTTGAAAAGGTGATAACTTTTGAAAATTTGACAATTTTGGTAAATTATTGGATTCTTAAAGACTAACAATTTCTAAGAATTCGGTCATTTTGGAAAATTTGACGATTTTTTAAAATTAGGTCACTTTGAAAAATTTGTCAATTTTTGGAAAACTAACATTTTTTGAAATTTGACAATTTTTGAAATTCGACAACTTTTAAAAAGGTGATGACTTTTGAAAATTTTGCAATTTTGGCAAATTATTGGATGATTAAAAATTAACGATTTTTAAAAATTCGGTCATTTTCGAAAATTTGACAACTTTTAAAAATTTTACAATTTTAGAAAATTTGAATTTTTGCACTATTGAATGTAACAAAGTTGAATTATACAAGTAACTAAGAAGTTTTTCATGTAGGTACGAATATTCTTTTGGCCCGGTTTTTGGTTCATTCATACAAATTTGGATAGCGAGAATCACATAAATTCATGTACGAATATGTAGTATGTGACCTATTGAGAAGAACGTGAAGAGGTTTGTTTGCTTTCAAAACGAATATTTTAAACGAGAAATTATTTCTTGGAGCGGTTTTCGGTTGTTTTTTTTAGTACCAATGTCCATACTGTGGTTCTCTCACTTCTGCAGTAGAGCAGCATCGATAAGAGAACATAAAAATGTATTTTACCTAATTGCATATTCCACGTTTTTTATTCCCATTGTCCGAATTGTATATATACCGGTGACCTTTTATATTCTCGATTCGGTTTTTGTATGTTTTTTTTGCCCGTTATTACCCCCCTTGCTCCACCAACTATACCACATTTACGTAGGGTTTTAATTTTATTAGGGATATTTTTTCCTGTTATACGACTGCGAGGTTTTTGATATGGTTGTAGACTTGAGTGACGGAAAAGAACCAGCATATTATAGCGCAGCGATGAGAAAATTGAGTATGGATAGAGGCGAATTATTTTTCTACATTTGGAGTATTCGACAACCCAGACTAGAGTATTTTTTCGAATCTTTGGGTATTATTTATTCGTAATCAAAAGAATACGACTGCGAGAATAATTGAATTGGCGACTCGTTGCGTTTCTGACGACGACGTAGATTGGAATGGAGAAGTCGATACGAGACGAGAGAAGGTTTTATTATGTAATCGAGCATTTCTTATCGAGATTGTGTTCGTTGGACCAGGTTTGGAAGGGCTGTAGAGGAAAGGCGAAATTGAAAGATGATTTGATGCTGCAAATGTGCCTTGCTGAGCTTTTCGTTTTGATGAATTTTTGTCATCGAATGGGTTATGTTTCGCTGGAATGGGTTTTATGCCAAGTTTGGAGAATATGACTAGGGTCAATTTTAGTCGGTAATACAGCTTAACTGGATGAGAGTTTGTTGTATTTTGTTTGGGAATGTGGAACATTGTCTCGTATTTTGGTTCAATTTTTATTCTTTAATTATCCGTTGAAAAAATCATTGAAAATATTTTTTTAGTTTTATTTAAGGCTGGTTTCTCCAATTTTTTGCAGAATATTTATTTATTTATTTTTTGAAAAAGATACTAATTTTGTGAATTTAAATTTCATTAAAAATTTACTTTTCTTTTCAAAATTTGGATTTTTCAAGTTACATATTTTGAAAAATAATTTTTAAATTTTTCTATAAACAAATTTTCATTTAATTTTGTTGAAAACCATCAAGTTCATTCAAAATTAATTTTTGAAATAATTTTTGTTCGAAATTCGATGAAAACCTCCTAAAAATTGTGGACTTTTTTTCACCTTTTTTGGCCAATTTTTTTTCGTGTACAAATTTTGTAAAATTTTGTCAAGAACCAATTACAAAATTATATTTTTAGTATTTTTTTTTTATCTGTTAAAAATACTAATTTTTTTTTTTCAAAATTTTGATTGAGGCACTGAAAATTAAAAATTCCTGAAAAAAGCTCGTACAAATGAAAACATGAAATATCACTTGATTTAAAAAACACGCCCTTTTTCTATCAATGTTCGATCAAATATGCATCTAAATAAGGGCTTACTAGACCGAAAAAATTGCTTCACCTTAGTAATATTCTACAACGAATATAGTTTTTCACTTTTCGACGTCAAAAGCTCGTAGGATGCAATCGCTTTGAAAAATTTTCCTAATCCATAAAACTTTCCAACTTTTAGAAAAAATAAAACTCACTTCGGGTGAGTTTTTTCTTCAACTTGTGAAAAAATATATCGCACGTAGAAAAAGTCAAAAGATTAATGCCTAGAAGGAAACACTGTTTGGTTTTTCGATTCGTATCCGAGGATGCGTCCTGCGTAGGTAAAAACTCGTTAGAAATTCTCGCCGTTCTTTACAGCGTAGGATAAAAATCGAATGAGAATTTTTATTATTTTATACTACACGTAGACCGGATCGAGTTATTTCCATTAATTGGATTTCATTTATAGTAAATTGGTTCGCTCGAATTACTTGGGTGACGCGTCGCGTCATATGCGATTATAAATCTGTTGCCCCGGTTCGTGTATTCCCTTTAGGCTTTCTGCACAAGATAGTATACGTATTATGTGATGTGTGGTGTGTACGTGGCGGACTGACCGGACCCTCTTGATGTTTCCTCAATTACCAATGTTGTATATGTATAGTGGCTTGTTAATAGCGCTACGGTCGTGTCATCGTACTAGTACATTATTGTCTTTAATTTGATTTGTAAAAATTGGACACGAGTTGATTGGATGATTTTCAATTTTTATTTTTATTTTTTGTTACAGGTTGACATGGCTTGGATCATGTCGGGGCCATGAATACAACATAGGTAAGTGGTAGAGTATATTTTTAGTGGTTACGAATAATAATATGGATGTGGTAAATTTTCGTTGAGATGATTGGGGGGGGGGTGAAGTGTTTGAGGCAGAGTTGGGGTCAAGACATTGTTTTTTTTTTTCGAATACAACGACAAATATGACTTGAATTTTGTAATTGTTTTTTTTTTCGAATACAACGACAAATATGACTTGAATTTTGTAAAAGATTCAAAGCTTTACAGAAAATAATCATCTAAGCGACTTTGAATTTCATGTTGAATGAGTAATCGTTCACCAACGACTAGAAATTGAAAAATTAGGAGTACATGAATCATTTGTGAACGGTTCATTGTTTTTGTACCTTACCCATAGTTGGCAATTGAAAATTTCATTCAGGTGAATCGTTCATGAACGAATTGAAAGTATTTTCGTTCATGTGAATCGTTCACGAACGAATTAAAATTTCGTTCATGTGAATCATTCTCGAGCAAATTGAAAATTTGTACAAGTGAATCGTTCGAGAACGAAATGAAATTCCATTCATGTGAATCGTTCGCGAATGAATTAAAATTTCATTTATGTGAATCGTTCGCGGACGAATCAAAATTTCGTTCATGTGAATCGTTCGTGAACAAATTGAAGGTAATTTTATTCATGTGAATCGTTTGCGAACGAATCAAAATTTCGTTCATGTGAATCGTCCATGAACGAATTGAAAGTAATTTCGTTTATATGAATCGTTCACGAACGAATTGAAATTTCGTTCATGTGAATCGTTCGTGAACAAAAAAATTGAAAGTAATTTCGTTCATATGAATCGTTCACGAACGAATTGAAATTTCATTCATGTGAATCGTTCGCGGACAAATCGAAATTTCGTTCATGTGAATCATTCACAAAAAAACAAAAATAGATTTCGTTCATGCGAATCGTTCTTGAATGAATTGAAATTTATTTCGTTCATGTAAATCGTTCACAAACTAATGGAAATTTCGTCCATGAGTCCATTTGTGAAGGAATCGAATTTACAAATTTCTTAACATTCACTCGTGAATGAATTTAAATTTCCTGGCGCAGTTTGGGACACGTCTAAAAGGTACGAGCGATGGTGTACGTAGTGCAGAAAATTTAGGCTGGAGTTTCTACGAATGCGATTTCATTTTAACAAATCATTCGGGTGCCTTTATCTACCATTATGCTTCCACAAGTCCTCATGATATTCCATCATGTCAACTTCAATATGATTCTTGTACCCTTTAACTCGTAGTGTGATAAGGCAAATAGTAGTAAAAATTGCTTGGCTGGTGAAAAGAAGAAATAATATAAGGCTTGTCTGCAACCGACGACGATTCCACCTAAATGACAGATTTGGCCTGTGCGAGAGAGTATTTTATCACTGGAGAGTCGATCGTATCGTACATGTTACGTATAAGTTTCGGCGGTTTCCGATGTAGAGGTGGAGGGTCCCGCGGGGGGCTGCTGATAAGGCGCATGTTGTTACATTTCGAAAACAGAAGATCCTGGTTTTTTTTTCACGTTATGAATAGAAGAGGCCCCTGCGCTTTTTCATATCAGGTTATTTTCTCGGGCGAAGCGGTACCCATTCGATGATGTCTGTCCAACTGTCAACGAAGCGCGTTGTTTAGCTGTGATATATTTCAGATATTCCATTTCCTCGGCACGGCGCGGCGTTATCTGGAATCGTTTGATAGAATTCTCTCAACTCGAGCGGAAACTACAGCAACGTTGGTAGTTGACGACATAAAAGGATCCTTCCTCGCGCGTCCCCAGAGTTGCTTCAATCAAACCCTGAGCCGAACAACCATCGCGCCATTTTTATTTTTTCGTTGATTTTCTCCCTCAATCTGCTTGCTACCGGGGGCCAGGGGCGCAGAATGGAAAAATGTGTATTTATGTGCGAGACGCATCTCTTTTCTCCGACAACGACGACGAGAAAAATAAGCGGCGCAAAAAAAGTACTATGCGGTTTTTTTCGTTTCCATTCTGCTCCGTATGTATTCGGTCGAATAATCAATCAACAATCGTGACGCTGTGTACAAGACTACAAGTATACACGTATAGGATACGATACGGTGTACGAAACTCGCAGTCTCGCTGCACTGGCAGAAATTTTCCTCGCTAGAATATCCCTGCTTTCTATCTGATTCGTACAATAGAATATTAATGGTGGCGCTGGTGTTGGTTGACGCTGCTGTGAAAAAAAAAAATTGTAAAACATAAAACGCGGATCAGCTCTTTTGGCATATGTTACTTTTTCATCGCAACCGGCCGCGTTTTATAATTAAAACTCCGAAATCACCGCTTTTCCTACTTACGACGAGTTTCCCTCGCCACACCCAGTGTGTTGTGAAGCACAAGGTGTTCCAGAAGTGAATGTACCGATTTGAGATTTGGGCATGAGCAGGGGAGAAGCGATCCAGGGGTCAAGGTGGACTACCACCTGGTGTTTTACAGTTGGCAATTATTGAAAAAAAAAAAAAAAATCGAATTAATTTTCAAAATTCATACTGGTAAAATTTTAAACTTTTAAAATCTTATAACAGAACTAGTTTTTAAAGCTGAAGGACTTTTTGAAAAAAGATAAATTTTCAACTATATTTTTATGAAAATCTTAAAATTTGGTAAAATTTTATTGAATTTTTACAACTTTAAATTTTTATGAAAATTGGAAATTTGTCACCTTTCAAATTTTAATCAATCTTCAAAGTTGAATTTTGGTAAAAATTCAAAATCTGATAAAAATTGAAGTTTTGGCCATTTTTAAATTTTATTAAATTTTCAAAGTTTAATAAAATTCTTTCTATTTTCAAAATCTAGTATTTGTTTGATAAAAATTCAAAATTTGTTCATTTTTAAATTTTAATAAATTTAGTAACCCATTTACAAAATGTAATTAAATTTTTTAAATTTTTTAAAAAGATCAATTTTCAAAATCTATAAGATTACCTGCGTTTGATAAATACTAGAAGTTTGGTAACTTTATTTTAAGCAAATTTTGAAAATCTATCAAACGTAACAAATTGACCTCAACATTTTTAAAAATTTTGTTTTGAGATTTCACCGACTTTTAATAACTTTGAAACTTGCAAAAATTTGTCAAACTTTGAGAATTTATTGAATCATAAAAATTGCTATTTAAATATTTTACAAATTTTGAAATTTTTGAAATTTTGAATTTTCAACAAGTTTCTTAAAGAGATTTCTCAGATTTGAAAAATTGTTAAAGTTTAAAACTTTTTAGTCGAATTTGAAACATTTGTTTATTAAAATTTGAAACTTGACAAATTTTGAATATTAATTAATTTTTTACGGTCGATGTACGAATTATAAAAATTATAGAAGTTTTTCTAACTTTAAAACGAATTCAATTTCAAGATCCACCAAATTTCAAACTTTTCATCGAATGCTGGAAATTTTCCAAATTTTTTGCTTTTGTTAGATTTTAAAAATCCATCAGACTTAACAAACTAACCTTTTTAGAATTTTTGAAAGTATAGTTAAATTTTTAAAAAATATCAAAATTTAAAAATGACCAAATTTTTACTTTAATCAAATTTAAAGTTTTTCTGAATACTAAATTTTTACCAAATTTTATAAATTTTCAAAATTGGTTCAACTTTAGAAAATTTTAATATTTAAAATTTGTTTGAATTTTAAAAATACAAAAAATAATCCAACTTTAAGAATTGGTTAAGGTTGAGAATTTACCCAAATTTGAAAATTTATTAAATTTAGGAGCTACTAGATTTAAAGTAACTATTAATTTATAAAATGTTGAAAATTTTTCAAATTTTGGATTTTGAACAAATTTTGAAATCTATCACACATGACAAATCGACCTTTTCAAAATTTTTGAAAATTAATTGAAATATTATATCAATTAAGGATTTATTAAAATTTGAAGGTAAACAAATTTTGAGATTTCACCAACTTTTAATAACTTTGTAAATTTCAAAAATTCCAATTGCTAGCAAATTTTGAAATTTTCTACATTTTAAATTTTTACCAAATTTTTTAAATATATAGATCTCTTTTTGAAAATTTTGAAACATTAATCCAACTTGAAAAATTTGTTTAAGTTTGGTATTTTAACTAATTTTTGATGATGTATATAATATGAAAATTGTGAAATTTTATTCAACTTACAAAAGAATTCAATTTATAAATTTTGAAAATTGGTCCAATTTTAGAAAATTTATTCGAATTTAAGGATTGCAGATCGCGAGATGCAATTTGGTAGGAAGAGTCAGAGCCATGCACAATTGCACATACGAATAGTACACGGTATTCGGACTTACGGTGGTACGAACACGAGGTCTTGCCATTAGCTTGACCACTGCCAGAATTGATTCTATTTACTAGTACTCGTACGCGATACGTGTTCATCGAACGTATTAAAAATATTTCTCTTGGAAATGATCCAATATTTTTCGAAGACATGGGGTGCAAATTTTTTTTACTCGCGTTTGTGTCAAAACTAACACCTGAGAGCCAACATAATGCAACGCATTGCGTTTATGCCTGCGTGCGCGATGGATGCGTAAGTCATTGACCCTTTATCTTCGTCCACATCTGTACGCATACGCACATGTTCGTACGCATACGAGATAATTACCTCTCTCCAAGGCTGTTTTCCGAGTTCCCAAAAACGAACACGTCCCAAGGGGTTCTTAGATCTAATAGGATACTATCGAATGTTTATCAAAGATTTGGCCTATAGGTGGCTCAGCCCGTGACGATTCAATTTTATAAACGATCGGGTGGCGAGGCGAGCTCCTAATGCAGCAGAGTAGCAGTCGATAGGAACGATATTATAATTTCTAACATTTTATTTACCAAATAGATTTTTTTCCTATTTTTATTTGCAATGGAATCCGATCAAACCGATAATTTACAATAATGAAAAATGAAAAATCAGGAAGCAGCTAGATTAGGCATGTCAATATCACTAAACAACGACATTGCCAGCGTTAATTTGGCGTGGTATATCGTACTCGATTTGTTGTACAAGTTGTTGCCTCGAACCCTTATTAACGCGTGCGTTTCTTTATACATACCTATATTTCTTTTCATTTTTTTTTTCATTTCGTGTTTAAAATTACCTTGAACTATTGGCTACAAATACAAAGCAGCAAAAATATACCTACTTACTCGTTGGAAAGAAAGAGATAGGATCCATTCGTCGCGTCGGTCTTTTAAAATGCGCGTTTTTCTCTGTATAGGGTGTTCCAGAAATGAACGTCCGAAATTGAGTTTTGTAAACCCGAATGCAACCACCGAACATTGAAAACATGTTGCCTACCTTTGTAAATGAAGGCGCTATAGCTATAGTAAAATAAGCATTCACTAGGGGTTCCTTAAAAGGAAGGCGTTAAGGAGCCTGTGCCCTGAAATTTTTGGGGCCTCAATTTGAAATTTTCGATAAGATCCTTCTTTGTGGTGATCCCGGAAATGCCGAAATAAGGTATGTGAAAAAGTTGCATGTCATTGAAAATGAAGACTTCACAGGGTATCAAACTTTGAAAAATGCTGTAATTTTAGTTTCTCTATCAGAAACTTCATTTTTCATAGCTCGGTGACGTCTTATTTTTCAAAAATGCGGAAACTTTTCACCTGACTATTTTTTAATTCGTTCAACCATTTACACATTTTGACGAAATTTTGAAATTTTTGTAAATCAGCGCACCTTCGTAATTATGATAGGTACAGTACACTCACACTGGTACACGGTAAGTGTTCAGTTAGTGCTACTCGGTTACATGTTAATCTCAAGTTTGAACATGCGTTTCCGGAACACGCTGTGGTCTAGGTGTACGACCATATAACTGCAATCAAGCTTGCGGTCGTATAGTCGTACCATACAGATTTACAATATAACTTAAAATAAAAAAAAAATACGTTCGCGTCGTCATAAAAGAAATAAATAAATAATATTCGTGCAGTTCGCGTTTGTGAAACTTTGTATGACTTTGTAGGTAGGCCTAGGTATCTGTGATGCACGTGTTTGTTCGTATGCAATTATGCATGTACGAGCGAGAGCATAATTGTAAGTAGAGGTACTAAGTACATTTACGAGTATTTATGCATATGAGTACGAGGTAGAGCTGGGCATGATCTAGATCATTTGATCTTAAGATCATAGATCATTGCATGAAAATGATCTTGATCTTGATCTAGATCATATTTTCTTTTTTGATCTATGATCTGATCTAGATCATTTTTTTAAAATCAAAAAGATCATTTTTAAAGATCATTGTCTAATTTTTGTATTCCTTCGTAA
>FIZV01025742.1:0-10121 GCA_900050545.1 Trionymus perrisii | reverse complement strand
ATACAAATTACCTAACAAAAAAATAATTGTTTTTTTAAAAAAAAAAAAAAAAAAAAAAATTTTTCATACAAAAACTCACAAAATTAATTTTTTGTTTCAAAAACTCTCTTTAAAATGGCAACTAAAAAAAAATGATTACTTTTATCTTGCATGGAATTGCCTCATCAGCAGTTTAGTAATGAAGTTTTCGATTAGTTGGCGTTAAAAGGAAACACATTCATTTCATTTTTGAATTTGAGCTATTTTTAAAGAAATTTTGCCTCCAAATCAAAAAGAGCGACACAATTAATTTTCAAGTCATTCCAGCTCCCAGGCATAATAGGTAATAATGCATATTTAAATTCGCAACTGCATTATCTTATGGAATGGAACTTCTTTCGCGTACTTTGCATTATTAAAAAAAAAAAAAAAAAATGAAAAAAAAATTTTTAATGCAAAATTTATTGGCTACTATCGCACAAACGTTTAAGCGAACTGATAAGTCGATGTCGTGTTTTCCCGATGTTAACATTAACAATGAGATCATTAATCAATATTCATATAATTATTCGTCAGTTCATTAGCAGTAAAACGAAGGTATCTAGTTAGAAGCTACCTAGAAAAAAGATAGTAAGTATTTGAAAAATATGATTTTCGTAGTGTGTTATCTTATCATATAAAATATAGTGTGACTACTCGCCCAGAAAAGATAAATACGATATTGATTTTAGACCATGCTGATATCAGCATTTTGTTATAACTTGTTCAGGTTGTGTACGAGTAAAATGCCGTACCTAGGTTGAATAATGCTTTTTCAGTCTTCGATGTTGACCAAATTTCGTTACAATATTGTAAACTTTTTCAATAATAATGTGAATTTTCGTATTTCCACCGTACCTATGACTTGGCTTTAGCAACATGACGCAAACAAGTGGCAGGTAGTACTTTATTATTTTTTCCCTAATAAAACTCATACATATAATACAACGTAGAAGTGTAATTTACATAAACAGTTATGAAACGCTATTTATTAATTAGTTAGATATGTTGTACCTACGTAAAAATACATGCACGCAGATGGAAATCTATGTTAAAAGAATCGTATCAAGTATTTTTCCAACCTTCTTGAATCGAATCTCGTAATTATTCTTATTCATTAACATTGACGAAAACTACCAAACGATTAGGTAACTCAATATTAGACCAATACAAACGTGATACGATGTACGAAGTGGTATAACACGAATCAGCTTCATCTGTTATCACAATTTTAACATCATAAGTACATACATATTAACCGATTGAAATATCTCATCCTAAAAGCTATACGAATCAATCTGATTTTCATTTCAGATTATGGAAGAAGTCTCAAGACGTGAAAAATTTGGCTAAATCGACCGCCATCGAAGAATTTCACCCCAAAGAAACCATCTCAACGGGCACTTGGACAGAGTTTAGTACTCATCCATCGTGGAACAATTTATTCGTCATACTCGAAAACTACATTAATCGTTGTACCGAATTAGAGAAGAAATCCGACGATAAACATTACGATTACCATTCGACGATGAAAAAAGTCAGTATTCGAAAGAAATATAAAAAATACAAGAAACGTTATAAATTGATCAAAAACGAAAATTCGCGAACGTCTCATAGCAGATATGAATGTAATCCTCGCAATGAAAAACTAACAATTAAATGCGCAGATTGATTACAATAACGAGTGATAACGTGTGAATTTGTATTCTAATGACTGTGTAATTCTTCGTATGAGTATTTATATACATTATATACGTAGACATACCTATAATTAATAAGCTAGACTAGACTAAGTACGTAAGTATGTTTTAACGCTTTATATTTTTGTGATTTTGTAATACTATGTATCTAATATTTTTACCTTATAAATGCCGAGTGTGAAATTTGTGGACTAAGATTAAATGTTTTTTACCTGTTTTACAGTTTGTTTTTATTTTTTTTTTATGCAAGGAAGTCAAACGTAGCATCGTGCAATAATTACCTTGGAAATTTTTACAATCGAAATAATTAGTTGCTGGCTACACGTAATTTTAATTCTGCACATTTGTAATTTTGTTGTCATAATTCACTTATACAGTTACACTCGAGCTATAGTTTAGGTAGAGCACGTCGAAGTTATCAATTATGACATAGTTTTTCTTTTTCGTTTATCAGGTAGCTTTTAGATACCTTGTGGCCTAAATGTACATGTAAAATGTGTTTCCTCACTCGTGTTTTCATTTATACTTAGGTAGGTACTAGGTAGTACCTGTCTCCTACCTTACTACAACCTCTGAAAACGTGATAAGTTATCATTTGAATTTCGAAATTGAATAGGAAAATTCCGCGCAATATTGCCATTGTTAGGCTGGTTAATGAAATGATGACATTTCAGGTTATTTACGTTTTTTTATGCGTATGAAGATTGAAGAACCAACACTTATGCTATTCACCATCTAACTTTTTATTCTCTACAGCCAATCGCTTCATCTCTTCATCACGTCATCAGGTCCTAATGATTTTTGAATGAGATCGAGTAGAATCTGAAAAGCAGAAAAACCATTTATCCCTTTCATTTCAAAGACGAAAAAGAACTTCAACAAGGACTTGTTACGTCTACTTACGTAGAATTTCCTGCGGCCCTCCTCGATTTTTACCCGAAGGATAATGGATTGCAATTTTTTTATTGAGTGAAAGAATGATTTCTTCAAACGAATTAATTTTGCTTTAAATTAATTTTTCCACCCAATGCCCTAAAAAATTGGCATTTTTCCCACCAAAAAATGAGTTTGTTATTATTTTATCCAAAATAATAATTTTATTATGTATTTTGTTTCTCAAAAAAAAAAAAAAAAAAAAAAATTGAACAAGATGTTTATTTATTTTTTTTTTGAAAAACACTGATTTTTTTTTTTTCAACAAGAATAAAATTACTTCTCAAAAAAAAAATGATAACATCAATAATTTCAAGAAAATTTGGATTCCTACATTCTGAATTTTTTCTTCGAACAGATTATTGTGTATTTACAAAAATGAGAACAGTAATTGTCAGTTTTTAATCCAAAATAATAATTGTGAAATGTTTTCTCTGATAGTTGAGAAGGTGTTTTTTTTTTCGAAAAATTGTGAACTTTTTCTCCAAAAAATTAGAAAAAAATTACTCTTCAAAATGTAAAAAAAATATTTATATTTGTAAAAAAAAATGATTTTTTTTCATCGTGAAAAAATGAATAATTTTCGCACAAATTGGATGATTTTTTTCTCAATGAAATTGAGACAAAGTTAGGGTTTTTACCTTTTCTCCAAGGCAATTAAAAATTATTTTCATAAAAAAAAAAATGAATTTTGTAGTTCAAAACAATTTGAAAAAATTTTTCATCAAAAGACTAGAGAACTTTTTTTAATTAAAAAAAATGAGTGAGTCCTGATTCAGAAAATAAAAAAGTATTTTTTCTCCAAAATAATCAAATGGTACAATTTTCTTCAACAAGAGTAAAATTACTTCTCCAAAAAAAATATATAATTTATATATTTCGAGAACATTTAAATTGCTAGATTCCGAGATTTTTTCTCCCAACAGAAAGATTAAGATTAGGAAATTTTTTATTTAAAAAAATTAGAACAGTAATTGTCAGTTTTTAATCCAGAATAATTGTGAGATGTTTTCTCCGATAGTTGAGAAGATGTTTTTTTCTTCGAAAAATTGTGAACCTTTTCTCCAAAAAATTAAAAAAATTTACTCTTCGAAAAATAAAAAAAAATTGTTTTTTTCGTCGTAAAAAAAATGAATACCTATGGTTTTCGAACAAATTGTACGATTTTTTTCTCAATGAAATTAAAACAAAGTTAAGATTTTTTTACTTTTCTTTTAATGCAATTAATAGTATTTTATTTCACTAGTCGGATAATATTATATTTTACGTAACGTAGGAAATAAATGCACTTTTTGATCAGCAAAGTGGTAAATAAAGTGCACTTTATTTCACTAGTTACGTAAAATATTTTTTTTCAAAAAAAATTTTTTTTTTTTTGAAAAATTAAGATATTTTTTTTTTAAATTGGGAAATTTTTTTATTTTGATTTTTTTCGACTTGAAATTTATTTGAAAATGAGACAAAAAAATTTAATTTTTTTTACTTAAAAAAATTGATAACCTCACAAAAATGTAGTGTTTCCCCTAAAACAAATTTTCTCAAAAAATTACGAGTTTTTCTTTATTTTTAAAACTGAGGAATTTTTTATCCCAAAAATTTTAGATTTTTTGTTGCAAAAAAAAAACTTTGAAAATTGAGAATTTCATAGGTGGTACTTCTTATTTCTCCAATAAATAGTATTTTTTGTTTTTGTTTTTTTTTTTGTTTTTTTTTTGAGCTTTGAGAGTTTATTCCAAAAAAATGATACTTTCCACTCTAAAATAATTTGAAAAATTTTCCAACTTCGAAAAATTGAAAATTGCTTTCCCTAAATAAACAAAGTGGTTTCCCTCTAAAAGAATCAAGATTTTTTTCAAATTTCTGAAAAAATCCTAATTTTTTTGAGAAAAAATTACTCATAAAATTGATTTGGTAAATATATTAAAAATGAGCTACCCTTATAACAGCAAAATATACCTACTTGGAAAATATAGCGAAATTTATTGAAAATTTTTCGCGAAGTATTTGCAATCTTAATTTTGCAAATTTTCCAAGATTTCAATAAATTGAGCTTTCGCTACTGAAATGCTTGGGCATTAAATAATTTTTCACAAATGTAAAATTTTTGTAGGTACTTTAAAAAAAAAAAAATAATTATTATACACAAGTGTTCTTAATACAAGAAAGTTGAACCAAATAAATAATAGCATTAAGAGTTTGTGAAAAGAGCTCGTTGGTAATTTTAAACAATAAAACATTGTTGTATGTTTGGGTAAACTTTTGACTCGTTTATAAATTCATAAAATTAAAACAAAAACATCGAAGTTCACCTATACGTTTAAATTTCGTAATTAAATAGCTTGTATCGCGTAAATCTTTATCCAACGCATCCCACATCCATTTTACATTATGATTTACAACTCGTGCATGCAAACTCAGTGCGCATAGGCGAGTTGCCTGTGAATTTACGATTTTGCATAAAGCGTTAAAAACAAAACGCGATTTTTGTCGGTGTATACGGCGGTATTCGGTCCTTCGACTACGGTGAATAAGCTGCGAGCCCGATTATCAACAGCATTCGAACATATCTACAAACGAATGTACAAATTCTAATTCTTTAAAATGGAAATTTTTTCGTAAGAAAATTTATTATGGTGTAAGTTTCCCGACTGCTGAGAGAATACAATCCTCGCGCTGGGCACGCACTGAGATACGTAGACCGTAAAATGCGATTTATGTTTTTGATAAAAAGTAGGAGAGAAAAAAAATAGAAAAAGGAAGGAACCATTATTTCGTTACCGAAATCTTTAGAAGTGATGATTTTTTTTTTCTTTTCTCGATTCAATTGCCCTCATATACTCGTATATTTTTTGCTTCAATTCGTTGTAGTCATAAGTGTGTGATTTTTGTGGTGTTTTTTCGACGTTTATTTAACCCTCGTTTTGAAAAGTTGTGTAGCTTTGATACGCACATTTATAGCTTGGCAAACGAATTCGCCACGAATATGTTCTCGAAAGTTGTAATTACTTTTGTTCGAATGTTATACTATACAACCAAGTTGTAACGTGATTTTTACCCCTTTAGCTTCCTTCTTTTTCGCCCGTCTGTATCGAAGTCGAACAGAACTTTCAGGTGCTATTACAGCTGCATAATATACATTTCCGTTTCTAGCTATTCGTGTAATAGGGTATGATATTTCTTACTAATTAGAGTTATAGGTACTTATGAGTACCTGCCTCTTCTCCTTATTGTTTAAATTAATAACGAAATAAGTTTCGAAATTTAAAATACCAAGATTTATTAACGAACGAAAATTTCACGCCTCGAATAAGTAGGTATTAAATTGCGCAGGTGTGTATCATTATTGTATAATTTTCCAATCCCTAATTTACATAGTTTACCTGTTTCCATAATGAACAAACAATTTCCTTGTTTTTTTCCTTTTCTTTTCCTGTTACCAGCGGAAATCCAACGATTTTTTTTGGTTCTTTAGATACAAATACAACCTAGGTACATTAGAACGCCAACATTTAAACCTTAAATAGATTCAAATTTCAAATGATTTCAGTAATTTTGGAACCGTTTCGCGAAAAATTCACCATCTTGCATAGACTTCTGCGATAAACTTCTCAACATAATTTGAGATAATATTTTATATAATAGGATCATGGTATATGCGGTCGCATCGTGCCGAGGGGTAAAATTTTTATGAATATTTAATGAAAATAAGACGTGTACGGTTTTTCGAAAGAGTAAACTTGGGTTTTCGTATTTTCCCTATTGTCTCGGTACGTTTTTATGAGGCGGAGACGAATCGTAATAAATTTCAATTTTTTTTTTAACAGGTCGAAGCTGTCATTTTGTTTATTAAAAGAGCTGAATAGACTTTTTATTTTGGTAACTACATATACAAAATATGTGTTTCATTGGCTCGTCAGAAACGTATTTAAGATGAACTTTTTTTAGTAGGGGAAGAAGGGCAGATTATAATATTTTTTCGGTGTATGCTTATACCAATAGGAAATTACGTATGCTGCCTTGAGGACCCCAATTTTTTCGAGAAGCGAAATTTATTTTCCGTAATGTGAAAAAGGGTTTTTAAAAATAAGTTGTCTTAAGAAAATTTTTAAAAATTCAAAAAAAAAATTCGTAATAAAAGGAAGTTTTAAAAATTGTTCTCCAAAAAAAAAATTGAAATTAAAAATCATTCGTTGAAAAAAAAATTGAATTATTTAGGTAGATATGATTTAACGACTTATTCCTTGCAAAATTGCAACAATTTTTATGATAATTTCAAAATTTTTCAACCTATACCTCCATGAAAAACATCCAAAATTTTGATTGTATCTTCGAAAAAACGCACTTCATTTTATAAGTCATTTGAATAGAAGCCCTCAGTTATGTTGAAACGAAATTTTAAAACAATTAATTTTGAAAAATTTCAAAAATTCGTAAAAACTAAAAAAACTATTTAAAAAAATTACTTTGAAAACTTTTTTATGAAGTAAGTATGTTTCAAATGAAACTTGTCAAAAAAGTTTTTGAACTCAATGACTTGAAACAAAATTTGCAAAAATTCAAAAAAAAAATTAGGCCCATTGATTTTTAAATGAAATTAAAGTAATTTTCTTTACAACTTAAAAGTAAAAAAAAAAAAAATTGAAAATGAATAGAAAATTAGTATTTGAACAAAGATTTAATACATTTGGTTACAAAATGAAAATTTTTATTTGAAATAAATTTTAAAAAATCGTGTTTAGTCTTAATTTTTCAATGCAAAAATTTTCTTTTCTGCTTTAAAATATTTGAAAAAAATTGAACTGAACTTTGGAGAAATTTTATTCAAACGAAATTTTAAAAAATTTATTTTAAACAAAATTGAAAAAAAATTCCAAAACTGAAAAATTGACGAAAAATGTGTTTTTTTAATCAAAGGAATTCTGTTTTAAAATAAAATAGGTAGCAGTTTTTTTGTTTTTTTAAAAAATAAATTCCTTTAAAACAAACATGCTTTAAAAGGTTGGCCAGGTGCAGAGGGATTTATAACTTGTCATTAAAGATAACGGAAGAATTTCTATTACTTTTTGAGTTACTTTTTTCAATACAACAGATTACTAAAGTTTTTTTTTTCACTTTTCTGCCAGAACCACTATTTTAGCAGAAATTTTTGAAAATTTTGCAATGACACTGTCTTTTCAGTACCAATTAGGTACGTCAATTTTTTTTTTTTAAATTATACCTAGGTAATCATTTTTCGAAAGAGAATTAAAATTTTTAAAATGCTTTCCAAATAAAAAAACATGATTTTCATTTTTTTTTTTTTTTGTAATTTAAACTGGAAATAAAATTTAAAAAGAAGGGCTTCTCAACAAAATATTTTTTTTTTAGAAAATAGTGTTTTTAACAAGATTTGAAAAAAGTAAAAAACTACGCCTACCTCTCGTCGTACTCAAAAAAAAACGTTGAAAAGGAGGCGACAAATGATTAACGAACATTACAAAATAAAGTAGACCTATTATAGGAAGTAGGAAATGATGCGACCATGTAAGAGAATGAAAGACAGCAGAAATAAACGAAGGGAGATTAGGGATGGAATGCAAGGAATGTACGACGAGGGAAAAGAGCTGATAAACAACTCGTAAAAATCTAACATGAAAATACGAAATTAATATCGAAACGAAGAATGTAAAACTCGGTTTCATAAGGAAGGCTTTCCTCGATTCTCTCATATTTTTTGATAAGAAATGTTTTCACCAAAACAATTAAATGATTTCCCTCAAAAAAGTTTACTTTCGTTTATGAGAAAATTTTTTTAACTGACAATAAGAGGGAGTTCCTCGTACCAGCAACAAAATTTCGGGTCGAAACAAAGCTCATTTGAAAGATCATGTAAAAGTATACTACCAGTAAAAATTTTAGGTGGTGAGGTGCAAAATTTTATTTTTGGCGAATTTTTTAAAATCAAATTTATGCAAAATGGCATTTATAGAGGTAAAAATTTCAAAATTTCACCAAATTAAGCTAGAAGGCTGAAATTTGGGTTGTACCCTATTTTCGATTCCACAAATTGATCGGAAATGGTTTCAGGTAATTCTGGAGCCTCCCAGGAAATTTTTGGATTTTCAATTACACCTTGAATAAAAATAAAATCTTGGCTAAAATTGGTAGCAGTCTAGAATTCAATGCACATTTTAATTTTGACCTTCAAAATCGATTAAAAGTGGTTCTGAACTGTTCTGGAGCCTCCAGCAATTTTTTGGAAATTCCAGTACATGAAAACAATTTTTTGAGGAAATAACTCGTATCTATCCAAATTTCAAAAAACTGGAAAATAATCAAAAATATCGATTTTTCCAACTTTTGTTTTGTATTTTTTGGTAAATTGAGATTTTTTACTAGAAAATTTTAAATTACTAAAAGATAGGTACTGAAGTATAATGGACAAAATACATAATTTAATACTGCTTCACTAGAATTATTCCAATTTAATTTTACCTTACTTCAATTTCGTATCAAATTTTTTTAACATGTCCATGTTTTTACTCTGGCATACAAAATTTAAAAGGTGACGAAATCTGTAACGAAATTTGGTCACGCTGACCTTTAGACATTTTGTCACGAATTCTGAAACTTAAAAATACCTATAAAAAAAAATCTCTTAGCTATTTTGTCAGACATTTTGAAACTTGTACCTAAATTCTTTTTATCAATTTATAAGTTTCAGAATGTCTAACAAAATGTCTTTTTGCTAAAATGTCTATAAGGCATCCAAAAATTTTTGTCATTCAAATTTTAAAAAATTTTTAAGTTTCAGAATGTCTACCAAAATATTAAAAAAAAAATTCTGTACTTTTCATGAAATGAATACCTTATTTGTGAATTATAAATTTTTTGGAAATTCAGCAATGTTGAGAAATTTGATAATTTTTGAAATTATTGCATTTTTTGAGAAAATGACAAATTTTAGAAAGTTGAAGATTTTTAAACATTCAATAATTTTTGAAAATTTGTCAATTTCTAAGAAAATAGAATTACAATTTTGTAAAGAATGATGATTTTTGTAAAATAAGTAATTTTTGCGATTTAGAGAATTTTAGAAAATTCAGCGATTTTAGAAATTTGATAATTTTTGAAAATTTTACAATTTAAGCATTTTAATATTTACATTTTGAAAATGTGAAAAAATATTTTTTTTTTTTTTAAATTGTTAGTTTATCAAAACATCCAATTTTCAATTTATTTTATGAAGCAGTCCCCTTCCTCTTCGAAAAAGTGGCACAGTAATGCACCAACTATCTGACTTTCTTGTATTTTTTCTCTCAGATTCGCCACTGAACCGTGACAAAAAAAAAATAAAACTAGGGGGATTCGCCCCCTACTTTTATTTTTTTGGGGGGCTTCAAGTGTTAGAGGCACTTTATAATTTAAATTTCTTCAAACTACCTTTCAAAAAATTATAACATGGATATGTTTTTTCCCTAAATATCGTTA
>FIZV01025726.1:0-16472 GCA_900050545.1 Trionymus perrisii | reverse complement strand
ATATTTATAGAAATTTCTAAAAAATATAATGATTTTTGAAAATTCCATAATTTTTGAAAAACCAATAATTTTTAGGAATAGGAGAATTTTAGAAAATTTAACGATTTTGAGAAATTTGATATTTTTTGAAAACTTGTGATAATTTTTTTAAAAAATTCAGTTTTTGAGAAACTGAAAATTTTTAGAAATTCAATAATTTTTTAAAATTTGCCAGTTTTTTAAAATTTGCCAGTTTTTGAAAAAATTACAATTTTTGGAAATTTCAAAAAAATCATGATTTTTGAAAACTTTGTAATTTTTGTGAATTAGAGAATTTTTGAAAATTTTGCAATTTAGACAATTCAGTAGCTAGTTTATTATTTTTAAAATAGTAGTTTCCCCAAAAATATGAATTTTCAATTTATTCCATAAAAAATTCTTCTTTCCCCTTGAAGAAGTGACACAGTAATGTATCAATTTTCTGACTTCCCTGTATTTTTCAACTCAGATTCGCCACTGAATGATATGCAAGATCTTAAAACAGTACCCTCGATGTATGAATGATAATAAGTTTTAAAAAGCTTAAAATGTTTAACATTGGGTACTTTAACTTATATCAAAAAATATTTGAAAATTTTAAAATACAACTTCGACAGAAGAAAAAAAGGTCTAAAAATAAACCAGGAATACGAGTATTTAAAAAATTTCCGCTATGCTACATGTACAATACACGCACCCGGACGTACTGGTATATAAAATGAAAAAATTATAGACCAATGTACCCTCTCCCTTCTTGAACGAGTACTATACGGTGACAAATAATTACCGATAATTATTTTAAGCAACATTAAGTCTAATTACATTCATTGCGTCCAGATTGGCAAATTAAATAACCTCGAATACTAGTGAAAAATAATTTCGATATCGTCGCAACTGGCAAAAAACAAGTACCCATTGTTTACAAGTTAAACTTTCCATTACTGCTTTTTTTTTTTAATTGATACGAGTTTAACATAATTATGTTTTGGACGAGTTTCGTTCACGTTAGTCAAGATAAAATTTTGAAATAATCAAAAGCAGATAGATTTTTGTCTCTATGGCTGAGAAGTACCCCCGTACCCCAGAACAGGAAGAATTCCAAGAAACAGCTGCTGGAAATATCACAAAAGCTAAAGTAATGCATTGTTAAAAAGTCGTAGAATAAAAAAAGTACGAAACCCTCTTATCCCTTCAACGAGGCCATTTTCTACTAAGTGAACGAGCAATTTGAAACTACTTCTACGTATACATCTGTGTGAGGAACTTTCTACACGTTGAAATAACACACGTCAAACTTTATTTATGACAAAATTTACTGCACGATTCGAGCTATAAAATTCATTTTGCTTTTTATCGCACATATGCCTGTACCTACTCGAAGAATAGACTAATTTTCACCAAGTAAAAGTGTTCTCCAAGCTAAAAATTCCTATAGTTAGAAGCGAATTGGTTTTCGTTCGAATATATGCCAGCCATCTATACGGGAATTTTCTGATATTTTTCAGTCTCGACAAATTACTTTCTAATCTAGGCGTCGAATTCACGAGTGTTATTGAAAATAAAAGTTCATTTGGACGTATACGTTAATCAACGTAATAGGCGGTGTTAACCTTTCGGTCTAACCTTTTCGAAGAGGCAAGGAATTAGCAAATTGGAAATGAAAACGAAAATGGTATTTGGAACAAATGCAAACGCGTATTTATTCCAAGAATTTTTTAATTAAATAATTTTTCGAAAATAAAATTAGTTAGGTACGAAAATGTTACGTAAATAAGATGAACGCACTTGTTACATCGAAAAATTATCATTTCAATGCCGGCAATAAGAATATTAATACCATTCTAAAGCTTTATATCTCTTGTCCCAGTTCGGTTCAAATATTTAAAAAATTTTAACGTACCAAAATTTTTGAACCGATTAAACCCGAAAATCAGATGATAATAATTTATACGCCTACTTGGAGTACTCGGCTATTATTTAATAACCCATCGATTATCTGTGATAATTGTTTAAATTTTTTCCGAGTAAAAAACCCTATTCTTTAGTAGATCGATGTACAAGGATTTTCATGAAGATAGGTGTTGTTATATTTCCAGCATCAACCGGTTGACCCAGATTTTTATAAACAACAGGAAGTCAGGTTTATAATATAAACGTGATTAAGATTCCAAACTTGTTGGATATCTATTCGATACACGCGTCACTTTGATAAATAAATTATGTCTACAAAAATTATAACGGTTATCATGAAAATGGAGAATACTGAAATTTAATAATTGAAAATTAGCAAAGAAAAGTACTTGATATTAATTTAATCAATCTAGAATTTCAAAATTTTTCAATCTATTTGTGAGGAAGTTGGTAAAAGTGGGTGTGGAATTTACCTACGAAAAGGAACTCAAAGAAAACAACATTAATTTCATTTTTAATTCAACGCCAAATTTTGGGCGATAAAACCTCCCAGGATGAAACCGATGCTGCGGTGATCGTACGAAAAAATGAATTGGATAATTCGAACTCAGCACCATTATCGAAAACCCCATTTATTCCATTGTCGAAAACATTACGAACGATACATCACACCACTTGCCCCAAATTTTGGGGCCACCCCCAAGGAAACGATACAAATGCTGCAAGGATCGTAGGAAAAAATAATTAGGTACCTACATATTTGAACTCAGCACCAAAAACACAATTATTATGAAACGAAATGCCGCGTAATTTTTGGCACTTCATCGATTTTTAAAAAAATTCAAGGGCATGGTGAAGGTCAAGGGGGTTGTACACAAAAATGGAATGATATTCGAACTAGGCCTCGTTTAGAAGATCACAAACGACATAACGTGATAAAACTTACCCAACCCCACTCCCACCATCACGACGAATTTATTATGGGAAGTCGGTAAAAGAAACTAGTAAAAATTATGAATAAGATATTTAATTAAATTACTCGAGTATTCTGCATATCAACTCATAATTTTTTTCTCTCGATTAGGTGCCCTACCAAGTGCTCCTGTTACAGTTCCGTCTTCTTATATCGCCAAATACAACAAATACATCGACACAATTTTTGGAAGAATTAACAAAGTATTGAAGAAGAATTACGACCCTGTCAATGTTCGCTTACAAACCGCCCCAGAACACAAGAAAAAGCCAGTCACCGCTAGAACGCCGACAGCTCCTAAAAAAAAACCGACCGCAAAACCTTCGACCAGAATTAACGAGTAAGTTGGTTGAATAATATCGATATCGTAATGCAGGCATTTCAAGTTGATATCACGAGTAAACGTTTGTACAACAGAAGCAACACGACGAGAGATGCTCTTACAAAACTTTTCGAGTCATCCGAAGAAGACGACGAATACGACCCAAAACGTTCGGCTAGAAGATCTCGCAGAAGTAGACTATTGAGGAGAAAAAGCCAACAAACAAAAGTACGTGAAAAAAACTAAAATGATTGGAAAGTATTTAAGCTCAATCAATACCTACGACTACGTAATTAATTTCTATTTTGTAGGCTAGCAGTCCGACCAAAAGCCCTTCTAAGAAATCAGTCCGAGCTAAAGCCACATTATACGGACTCTCGTCTCTACGAAGAGACGGCGATGTTATCGTTAATGTAATGAATTCGCAAACCACCGTCAGATCAAAATTTTTAGTTGGCCCATTAACGTTGAAGGTAGAAAAAGAGGTATGATTAGAATCCCTTTCGTTTTGAATTCGATTAATCTAACTGTTCTAATAACAACGTTGTTCAACTTCAATAGTTTGGTAGAGGAGCAAAGAAAGAATTACGAAGTGCCACAGCCACTACAGCTGAAATGTTTGGTAAATTGAATTTAAAAGTTGTACACGGCGGAGACGCTTCGTTAAATTCTATAAAAGTTATGCAACCGAAACAAGTACGTAATTACAATTTACATTTAAAAAACACGCTTGCGTATTTCTTAAAATCTTAATCCGCATTAACGCTATCGCCTCCCTTAAAATGAATTTCAGATGAGAATCCAAACTGCCAACGATAACGACAAGACGACCGAATTTTTATGGAAAAGATCGGCCAATTTAGCTCACCTAGTGTCTCAGAAACTGACAAACGCCGCTCGCTCTTTACTCACTGGTACAAAACCTACCGAAGGAGCGGCACAAAATCAAACTTCTACGCATTAAGTAAAATAGAAAAATAGTAGTAATATGTATCGCGAAAATTGCCATTCGTAGTGACAATACGCTTATGCGATAATTATTACAACTAATTTTCTCAGCAAGCATTACGTGCTATTGGAATACGTACTTTTGTAGGTTTCGTTAGAACTGTACGTACTTTCCGAGACGTTGACTTTCATAGTTGAGAGATTTGTTCTCTTTTTTTAATTTATTTATTTTTTGTACAGGTTTTTGTAATGATGTTATTTAACTCTTAAGGTTTTTGTTAAACGACAAATAAAAATGCATTTTGAATGATTTATGGTACTGCATGTACGAATTGTATTCGAGTACGTAGTATTTTGCAAGCGCATAATCGATGAAATCATTCTTCATCGGGAGCGATACAGCTTTTTCAAAAGTCGACTTATTCAGATTTGATAAAACTTATTTGAAATAACACTTACTAGCATGGTGATACTAATGACAAACTTCGTCGAGTTTGATGCGCAGCTAGGTAAGTAGTTGACATCATCGTCGGTTCAACTATACAAGAAAAGAAAAGATAGAATGAATTAGCACTATGATACTAATAATTTAAAACATTTTTATTTCAATTTCATATTTCATACTTGATTCATTTTCTTCTTTATGCACAAAGCGAATACATGAAATACCAGGAATGAAAAATATACTTCATTGAATGTAACAGTTGACTGTTGTAGTAGCTGATGGCAATAGCCGCGAGCCGGTCGATTTTGAATCGCGAAGTATAACTAAGCAACTAACGCAATTGAAATAATTGAAGAGTTGTAGTAAAATTAGTAAATACTTGAAGCAAATAATGGTCGTCATGAATTTACAACACTTCCATAAAACAACGATAAATAATTCGTAAAAGAGGAAACAAGAAACGATCGAGAAAAATTACGTCAAAACCCGCCATTTCAATAATTTTTTGTTTATTAACTTGAGCCATGCGATTTTACGAGCAGATCAAAAAATATCGAACGTGAAAAGTCACAGAAAAAAAGAGTGCGTCATGTTTGTCAATTTGTACAAACTAGTACAAACACATACGACTACAGATTTTCCCAATTCATCGAAAACAAAAAATGCACAGATAAATAAACTATTTATCTTTAAAAAAAAATTGCACTGTAAAGGACATTACTCATTTCTCGTGTTTTATTTAATTAATTAAGTCGAGCATTTTAATTATCAATAGCTTATAGTAAAGTTATCACCTTAGAAGTGTGATACAAGTTTGATTCACCGTCGGAGTGTTGAAATGCAAGCCATTAAATGCGTAGTTGTTGGTGATGGGTAAGTTCAAAGTATTCCCTCTGCGGTACACCCATTTTTATAAATCTCTCAATTTATTCTCTAATTGTGGTTGATGGCCCTGTTTAAACACCCTACGTATTACATTTCTTCAAAAAATTCCAAAAAATTTGATCCCAATTACTAACATAAATCGTATTTCCTGTTCTACGTTGGAGGTAATTAGTGTTTATATTGACATTCCAATCTAAGAGGTTGCTTTTCCATGTAAAATTTTCTATTGTTGTGTTTTAGCTTTGTTCTCTATAGAATTCTCAAATGTATTTACATTTTATATATCGGTACATACTTATTTCTCAATAGCTGCGCTATAATCAGAGCTACTTACAGAATTCATTTTCACAGCATCCTAATATTTCCAATTGAGGAATGATTGATAACCCTCGACAGTAATCCTGTTCTTTTAGCGCTTTTTGCACTTTTATTGCAAGATATTTTGGCAAAACAAGAAGTACATATTTTCGTTTCAACGAACTGGCGTCTAAAATCGACAATAAAATAAAATTTACAAGTTTAATCCGGCCATTAGCGAAATTTAATTTTATTACCGCCAAATGTTTATTCTTATCGCGTAATACGCGGTATAGCGACCTTGCATCGTATGTAACCCTCGCATAACATCTATTAATATATCGTATCTTTTGGAACTTCTCCAGTGTCCATTAATCGTGTTCAACTATTGACTCAACATCAATCACAAGAAAGTGTTTCATATCGCGGCTTAATACCCTTCGATCTCGTAATTTTTTTACCGAAACGAACTAATTTCAACGATTTATTAATTATGTTTTTTTTTGCAGAGCTGTCGGTAAGACTTGTTTACTCATTAGTTACACAACCAACGCGTTTCCCGGTGAATATATACCGACAGTGTAAGTACCCTTTTTGTGGCAACCATACACCTTGTATCAGGTTATGTAACCGAACCTCGTTATTTTTCAGTTTCGATAATTACTCCGCCAATGTTATGGTCGATGGGAAACCTATAAATTTAGGATTATGGGATACAGCTGGTCAAGAAGACTACGACAGATTACGACCACTTTCCTATCCACAAACTGTAAGTGCATAACGAACGATGTGTCAACAGTACACCGATATGCGCTGATATACCTATTAATTGCGATTTTTTTTAAATTTCGTTTAGGATGTATTTTTAATTTGTTTCTCGCTCGTAAATCCAGCATCTTTTGAGAACGTTCGTGCTAAGGTACGTTATCCCTTTGTGGCTTCACTTATTAGTCTTCGTTGTGTAATGTATTAACGTTGCGATTTCTCGTTTAGTGGTATCCTGAAGTAAGACATCATTCTCCCAGTACACCAATAATACTTGTCGGTACTAAATTAGATCTGCGAGAGGATAAAGAAACTATCGAAAAACTAAAAGAAAAGAAATTAGCTCCAATTACTTATCCTCAAGTAAGTATCTCGTGATTTGATCTCTTTGATGTTGTCGTTTTGGAAATTACCTTACCAATTCGCCTACATATCGGTTATCTCTTTTCGTTGATTACAATTTCTCAGTGATCTCGAAGTTCAACCTAAAATGCACTTTGACTCCGTTTTTAGAAGAATTCTAATAATTATAGATTTTCTGTTTTAATTTCGGTATTTGAAACGTGAAATTAACCGGTTTCTGTTTTATTTAAAGTTATCAATGCAAATTAAATTATTTATTGACCTTTGACGTGAGAAAAAAAAAGGTTACAAAATTTCATTGATAAAAAGTAAAAACAAAGCAGAATACGTATGAGTCATTTCCCACAAACAACACTCGTTTTGGTATGTCTGTCCTGCTTCACTAATGACCATTGTCTTTCAATACCGATTCATTGATAAAAGTAATTCGTTTCTTACTTGAACTTGAATATCGAAGTTTATCGTCGTGATTTTTTTTCGTGCAAATCGATCAACGAGACGTATTAGTTTTGCATTCAGCGTTAAAACTTCCTCATATATACATATATTTTTTTTTTTGAATAAAAAACCTTAAGTTATTTGGATAAATTAATCTTTTAAATTTTGGAGAAAAAAGTGATTGTGTTAATTTTTTGGAAGAAAAAAAAATCTTAATTTTGTTGTAAAAATAAAAAACTGATTTTTGCTAAATTTTTTAAAATTGGAAAATTTCTTCTTTTTTTTTTTTTTTTTTTATGAAAAACATTATTTTTTTTGAACAATATAAATTTGGAGGAAAATGATGATGTTGATTTGTTTCGGAGAAAAAAAAATGTCAACTTTGTTGAGGATTTTTTTTTTCAAATTTTTTGGAGTGGAAAAAAGTCTATTGATTTGTCGTAATTAAAACTCAGTTTTAGTGAGTAAAAAAATTTTGGTAAAAAAATTTCAATTTCTTTCATGAAAATAATTTCGACTTTCTGAGAAAAATTCCTAATTTTTGTGGAAAAAAATTAATTTTTTCTTTGAAAATTATTGTGAAATTTTGTAGAAGAAATTTCCAATTTTATTTTGAAGAAAAAAATTTTCGTATTTGAGAAAGATAATTTTGCAATTTTTTTAATAAAAAGCTTTTAAATAAAAAATCTCTTAATTTTTTTTGAAAAAGAAAAATGATCAACTTTTCTGAAAAATTGAAAATAGGGATTAATTTTATTGAGAAAAAAATGCAATTTTTACAAAAAAAAATCCTAATCTATTCCTCCAGCGAAATCAATAAAATAGCCCTTTACCTACAGTATGTATGAAAAGTATATACAATTTCGATACTAATCGATCATTATATCCGTTTATTTCAGGGATTATCGATGGCGAAAGAAATCGGATCGGTGAAATATTTAGAATGCAGCGCGCTAACGCAGAAAGGTTTAAAGACGGTATTCGACGAGGCGATCCGAGCCGTGCTATGTCCCGTGTTGCCGCCAAAGCCGAAAAGAAAGTGCGTCATACTCTGAAAATGTTCGAAACCTTAGCTCGAATGAATGTTGAGTTTATCTATTTTGGAAATCTTGTAAATAACGTACATTGAATTTTGATTACGAATTAATTCTATCTCGTTAAACTTGTCACTCTACTTATTTTTCGCGCCACCACTTCGGTAAAGTTTTATTTTCGTTACGGTCGAATCTGTTTTCGTTTTCAGGCATTTTTTAAATGTTTTCTTGGAATTCGAAAATCTCGTTTGAACTTCGTGTGTTCCATTTTTTTTTCGAGTGTTTTTAAAGCGCTATTTTTTTTCTTTCGTAATTTAGCTCGGTAACGATGGTGTTTTGGTTTTAGTAGCTGTCGAATATCGTCATTCCATTAATAGTAAAGCGATCAGATACGTATTTTATGTGTTCATCTTAGCCTTTTTTTTTGTTCCTTCAATTGAAGAATTAAATTACGCGAATGCTTAAAAAAAAATCAACGACAAACGTAATTACGCACGATGCATTTTTCTACCGTCAGCAATTTTACATTAAGTCTTTCAAGCGGCTGTAAGACTTGGAATCGCTACGATTTCTTTTTTTTTTTTACATACCATAGATGGAGGTTAGGTAAATGCTGAGCATTCGTATTAGAATATAATGCGTGGTTACCGAATTATAGAAACGTGTCTGATACGTAGTTTACAATAAATTTAGCGCTTCCTGTGTCGCCTTGTACATCCGACGACAGATATCTATTAAGAATACCATATAAGACTCGTCTGATGTAGATTGGCCGGTCAATTTATAATATTTTTAGATACATTTTATAATACGTCGAAATCATATAGAGAGAAAAACTTAAGTACATAGATTTACCGCGTGTAGCGAAATAATTATTTTTTTTAAATTGATTCTTTTAACAATAATTTTTTTCTTTTATTACTGTGATGTATTTTAACTCTTACGTTGTTTCTGTTTCGCATAAAGTCGCACCAAGAGTACGGTTTTCTCGTCACGATGAAATTTTCTTAGAATTTCGTTTCAGCAATCGTAATGAAAACAGTTCTACGAATGCGACTTTTTATTTTTTTTAGTATTAATAATTTCGAGCGAGTGTATTCTACAAAAGATACCTATAAATATAAATACGAATACAAAGTGTATGTACGGTAGTTCGAGAGCGATAATTTTCCAAATGTCATTATCATAAAATCTTGTAAAGTATTAATTTTCACTTTTTATGTACATAATAATCTAATGGTGCTTTGTGCTTGCATATGCTATATTTTGCGTCGATTGTGATTGAAATGTTTACGCTTGCTTGAGTTCTCTGTTCTATTCTTTTTTCTTTTTATTTCTGTCTCTTCTTTTCTTCTTTTTTTAAAGCGTGTACTTGACTCTTGTTTGTAGTTTTTTCAGCTGTTTCTTCCCCTTTCCTTAAGTATATTTTTGTACGATGAAAATTACCAAGCTGATTTTTTTTTTTTTTTTGATCAAAAATTGTCCTTTCTGTTCGTATTTTTAAAATAATTAATATTACCGATCGCTGATCATTGGATTATTGATTTTTAACAACGCACAAGCGAATTGTTTTTTATTTATTTATTTTCTTTCCAAACGATAAGTGTAGTTTCGTGCATTTAATTTTAAACATATCCATTTTTATTTTTATTTATACTACGTGTAAAGTTGGATGTTTCGAATTTTATTAACTTTTTATTTCTCCGTTTCTTATTCTTTTTGTTAATAGCATTTAATTTATTAATTTTAATATTTGTAATGAATAAAGTATAATGACACGATCTGTATCGAGTTTTTTTATTCATTTTGCCTTCGGCTAGAGTTCTCTTTCGAGATGGTATGAACATTGATGTAATATAGATATACGCTAAACAGATATATTACCCCACAAAAAATTGTTATCATTTCTCAGAATACGTAATCTATGAAATAATTTTATGGAATTTTCATAGGATATCGCGAAGTTCAACATGTTCATTAAGTCCCTACCGTTCTAGTAAATTTTAAATTGAACTAAGATAACGAAGTGTTGCAGACATAACTGAAATAGAAAAATCGTTTCATAATCAGATTACATTGCAAATCAATGTTATTACGATTAAGTAACTGGTAGTATTTATTACTTCGCAGATTTATTAACTCATCTCTGTACGATGAAATTTAGATGTGGTGTAGGGGGGGGGAGGGGATGAATGCTCATTGTTGGAACAAATTTCACAAAATTGCATCATTCTAGAGCTTCTCCAAAAGGAGAGATCGCCACTAAATTGGACTCCAAAGATGAAACTCCCTAGAAGGCATTAGAGTTAAAAATTATAAAAATTTTAAAAATCGTAAAATTCATAAAAATTCCCAGTTTCTTAAAAATTGCAAAATTTTCAAAAATTGTCAAATTTCTCAAAATTATTATAAAATTTTTTTAAATTCTCTAATTTGCACAACTTATTGATTTAAAAAAAAATACGAAATTTTCAAAAATTATGATTTTTTAAAAATTGTAATTTTCTTAAAATCTGAAAAATTTTAAGTTTTCAAATTTTCAAAAATTATTAAATTTTCTAAAATCGATGAATTTTCTAAAATTATATAATTCACAAAAATCTTTGATTTTACATAAATTACAAAATTTTACAAAATTATAATGTTCTCAGAAACTGACAAATTTTCAAAAATTATTGATTTTTTTAGGAATCTTCAAATTTCTTAAAATTGCTGATTTTTCTAAAATTTTCTAATTCACGAAAATTATTACACGTAAATCATAAAAATTACGGAATTTTCAAAAATTTGTTGTTTTCTCAAAAAGTGACAAATTTTTAGAAATTGCAAAATTTTCCATTTTTTAAATACCGTTAAATTCACAAAAATTCTTAATTTCTCAAAAATTGCAAAATTTTCAAAAATTATCAAGTTTCTCAAAATTGTTGAATTTTCTAAAATTTTTCAATTCGCAAAAATTAACTTATTGATTTTAAAAAATTATGGAATTTTCAAAAATCATATTTTTCTCAGGAACTGAAAAATTTCAAGTTTTCAAATTTTCAAAAATTATAAAATTCCCCAAAATTGGTAAATTTTATAAAATTAAGTATGCATATAATTCAGAAAATTTTAGATTTTACAAAAATCACAAAATTTTTAAAAAGTCATATTTTCTTTTAAATTGTAATTTTCTCCGAAACTGACATAGTACGAGTATTTTTTAAAATTATTGATTTTTTAGAAATCTTCAAATTTCTCAAAATTGCTGAATTTTCTAAAATTCTCTAATACACGAATATTATCAATTTCATAAAAATTACAGAATTTTCAAAAATCATCATTTTCTAAAAATTTTCAAAATTTTCGAATTTTTAAGAACCGTTAAATTCTTAAAAATTCTTTAATTCGCAAAAATGTTTTACGAACTTTTCAAAAATGATCATTTTTTAAAAATTGCTATTTTCTCAAAAACTGACAAATTTTCAAAAATTATTTAAGTAATTTTCAAAAATCACAAATTTTTATTAATTTGTCAGTTTTCCAAAAAACAAAAAAAAATTAAAAATTGCTAAATTTTCAATACTTAATGCATAAACTGTCATTTTTTTAGGAATATTGAAAAATCATCCCCTCCTCCCGCCCACATACCGTCAAAATATATCAAAAGAAACAAAACTAGAGTCGGAATAAAACCGTATGAAAAAAGTATAAATCAAAAAAATATTTTTTTTTCACTTTAATTTTTATCGTATGGGTGAGATCGTCTTCTTTTTAGTCCAAAAATTTGGTTAGAAATTTTCTCAGATTCTTTCTTCTACTTGTACAGCAGGGTCGAACGCAATAGCCGTATAATTTTTTCAAAAATTCGGCTAATACATAAATGATCCAACAATTTCGGCGAAAATATATATTTTATTCCAGGGAATTATCGCAATAATTAACGAAAAAAATTGATAATATTTTATTAACCAATCTTTCAATCGTACCAAATTCACATTTCTAGATTCTCAGTCTTTGCCAGATTCTCGAGTTGGACAATTGGAAAAAATACGACTTAATTTGAACTCGGTACAGTGACATGTATAGGCAGCTACTGATAATAATGGTCTTGGCTGAAAACGAGAGAAAAAAAATCAGTCACACGATAATCGTCGGTATAATTCGTACCGTCATTGTTCAAATAAACCTCGTATAAATACCGATTAGAGGTCGACTGGGGTTCTCACAATGCCTCGATTTGATGAATCATTTAATTAACTCGCTGACGAATGCTGGTTGGTAAATCGCAAAAGTACTGGCCTCTGCATCAGACACGAATAATATTGCCAAATTGATAAACAATAAAAATATTCTATAGCTGCAGCGTGGTTATTTCAAAAAATTACCTTCTTGTTTGTAGGTACTGTAGCAACCATTATAGGACTACGAGTAATCCCGAGTTGAGAATAGTTTTCGTGTAGCTGAAAGAAAATCTACCACTAACAAGAAAAGTTGAAGAAATGTGCCAAAGGTACGAAGCGATAAAAGGTCATAAATACAGTGTGAGAAGAAAAAAAATCTAACGAAAGATTCTAACCAATATTTTATCAAATTAAAGTATAAGTAGGTACCAGATACTTGGTACTGATAATATTTTACTGTACCTAAATGAAATATGAAATTGCAGGTTGCCAAGTTTGAATCGATATCGAGTCGAGTTCGAGTTAATTAACGTACGAGTAGGTACATCTTTTGGTGTAAGCAAAAACGCACATTGCAAGTTGCCTCAATCGATGTAGGTAGAGGTACTTAGTCAGGTTTACAATAAGTTACTAAAAGTTGAAAAATTTACAAATTAATTTTTTAGTCCTTTCTTGTTCGAGTACTTTGTTAGGTATACGTAAATAAAATAAAATTCTTGGTAAATTAGGTACGTGGGAAGTTAAGGTAGGTACAATTAAAGTAAAAAGCTCTAGGTAAAGTAGGTAAATACATACGTAAGAAGTTTGATTAGTCATTTTCAAATTAATCACGTTTCTCGTAATAATCAGTAGGATTTCGGTGCGTTAATATAGTTTACACTTATGTTAAATTAGGTACACGTGTTGTTACGTTAGTTCAAATAATCGTATGTACGTTGCAGTAAGTAGAACCAATTAAAAGTAACATGTTAAAATTCCAGTAAAATCGGAAAGGTCAACCAGGGTAACTGAAAACACCAGGCTAATAATGACGCAGTGTGATGATAATTAAAAGCCAAAAGTTGGCTAAATAAATATTTGAAAATAATTTTTTTGCAAAATTCTGAAAAGTGTTCCCAATTACCTGGATTGGCCTTAATTTATTTCAATGTTTACATTATTAAGTTAAAAATTGGTCAAATCTCATAGTTGGTCGTTTAGAATGTGATATCTAGCTAGTACCTACCGGAGTAGAAAAGTATAAGAATTTAACTAAGTACCTACCAATGTATTTAAAACATTAATCGTTGAATTCTTTGTCAAACGAGTACTCACTACTCAGTCTTATCAGTTATTAGGTTTTCGAGGTTGTAAAATGATATTACTCTCGAGTAAGTAGTCAAGTTAGTAATGTATGTAGATAGTATGTAGGTAGGAATCACGTATCGTTCGAGTTAAAAAAAAAAAAAAACTGTACAATCGTTTAGGTACTTTTTTAGTTTAGGTAATTATTCAATTCGTAGGTCTAGGTACTATAGATAACAACATACTACAGTCACATGTTTAGAACTTTTAAACTGTTATGTGGTCACGTTAGATTTTTAAGAATAGGTATAAAAAGTTGAGTTTGGTAAAAAATGTTAAAACGATCGTTCAAAGTGGAAACGTATATTTATGTAGGTAATTAACGTAAAAATAGGTAAATTTTTAAGAATGAACACCAGAAAGTAAGTCCGATCAAGTTTGATTGATAGTTTACTCGTATTACAGAAAAAAAAGGTCAAGTAAAGGTAAAAATGTTCAATTCAGTAGCATTAAATTTTACTCAAAGTTAAATTCAGCCAAGTATAAGGTAATTAACGTACGAGTATTCAAATTTGGCAACCAATAAAGAAATATTTACAATAGGTGGACAGACCCCGAAGAAAATACCTATACGAATAGGACAGTTTCCGAAGTACGTCTAAAACACAAAAATCACACATGGACAGATTCCGAAGAGAAATATACCGTTAGTAGTAGGTACTCTACAGTACATACTATATAGGAAAAGTGCAACAGAATGTGGAAAAAATCAAGCGTGTGAGATGATGAATAATGTACAATGAAAAATGAAATTTACATCGGCCATAATACGTAGTACAGCTCATCGATGATTAGGTTACGTAGCCTATGTCGTATTGTAGGTACAGCGCAGCGAACGGAACTCGCATTAAAAAATTATTCAACGGATTGGTTACACGATACACGAACAGTCGAACAAGCACGTGAAACTGTTAGGACATTTTGTCATCGGTGCTCTTATTGTTTTTACGTATTTTTACTTTTCACCGAGTAAGTAAGAGTACAAGTAAATTAGTATGGTAGGTGTAGACTGTAGAGGTACTGTACCACTTATCCGCTATGTTAATATAGTCTGCCGCGTTGCTGGTAAACGTTTATTTTACGAGTTAATTACGTTAAGTATTACGTTGTCGTTACGCCGTTAAAAGTTGACGTGTGCTAAGTTATAATACGAGTAATATGCATTTAAATGGTACAGTATAGGTGTTTGTTGCTGTACACTGTACAGTGTACTCATTTTTCCCTCTCTCTCGTAGGCAAATCGAATTGAAAATAATATACTTTACACGCTACGTAAATAAATTAATTTCAATCATTTCACTCGTCACCTGCTCGTTCGTCGTTGTTATATGTCACCTGTGAACAATATTATCACTCGAATTAGGTAATTCACTATTCCAGTTGATAAGCAAAATTGCGAAAAAATCAATTACCCTACCAACGACGATCAACTCTATCGAGCTTACATGTTCTAAATATCTTAGGTAGGTAGGTATGATATTTCTGATATTTCAAGGCATCGTTCATCAAGCCACAAGGATATCCAACTGCCACATCATGAAACTCTTGTCATCCGTATCGTTCAACCTTGAATAATAAAATAATGACAAAATTAGTTAACGAAGAATTATCTTGGAACACAAAAAAAAAAAACACACCTCGACCAGATCGTAGATAAATTCAAAAACTACATATACGACCTGATCAAGTTTTTTTCACTCTTCATACGAGATAACTACATGCTCCAAACAAATACCTACCGCTTTCCCTTTTAACGAGTATCACTTTCGATTTTTTATAGAACTTTTTTCTACTTTTTAACGCGTTGGCTATTTCAAGACGAGTTGTATGTCGTTCATATATGTAAACGTACCGAATAGAGAATACGAATTAATTAAATACGAGCCATTATTCTTCTATTTTACGAGCATACCCGCAGTTGATGAAAAAGTACCTATTTCTCGTAGCTACGTAGGTAACCTATTTTTGATTGATATTCGACAATTGCTTCGCTTTATAGCGGTGTGCTGAGATACCTTACCTTACGTGGTAACATTTCTAATAGCGAGATGATGCTAAATGCGAATCTTTTAATGGTGTGAGAATTTATTTTATTATGTTATTATTATTACTTTTTTTTACAGGCAAAAGCGAAGAATATATGTGATTTCGAATAATGCAGAGGAAAACGAAAAGTGACTAATTTTTAATTAAATCTTGACCAGCTCAGAATGTGGGTCAAACTCGAAACAGTTCGCGAATTTTTACATTTACTAAAAAATGTTTAGATGGGAAAGGAGCATATAAGAGTAATTTTTATCATCTCACCTATATTAAGATTACATTCTATGTAAATTAATCGTGGGAACCATTTTTCCATCGATAACGGAAGGAAGCGCATTACCGAAAGAAGAGATTGCACTGACCAGGTTAGGTATACTATACCTACTGAATTGAATATTCATTGGAAAAAAAATGTAATTCAGATCGCTGGCAAAATACGTAGCATTCAAAATTTCAAAAGTGAAATCTATCGAAATTTCTTTCTTTTTTTGGGGGGGGGGAGGGAGGTGCTGAATTTTTTCAG
>FIZV01025722.1:0-10683 GCA_900050545.1 Trionymus perrisii | reverse complement strand
TGGAATATTTGTCAATTTTGGAAAATTTGTCAATTTTGGAAAATTTGTCAATTTTAGAAAATTTGTCAATTTTGGAAAATTTAACATTTTTGAAAAAGAGATGACTTTTTTGAAATTCGGCAATTTTTGAAAAATCACTAATTTTTTTGAATTAGAAAATTTTAAAAAATTCAATGGTTTTGGGAAATTTGATAATTTTTTGATAATTTTGAAATTTGGACAATTTAATAATTTTTAATAATTTGAAAAAAAATTTACTCTGACTTTTAAAGAAATTCTATCCCTCGAATTTTAATAAAATAGTACAAGTCTTCAGCAAATTGAATTTTCAATTCATTCCATAAATCATCCCTCTCCCTCTTTGAAAAAGTCACACTATAATCTATCAACTTTCGGACTTCCTTATATGGTTCCTTTCAGAATCGCCACCGCAACTAGCCTCTCCAAAAAATCCCTATTCATCCGAAATCCACCAATTTCTGCCACTTTCCCCCTCTTTCTTTCAAACAACTCATAGAATGCATTTTCGCACCGCGACCGCGTAACTACATAGATTGGTCCTCAGTAATTTTCCAGTAAGGTATTATAAATAATCGACACGTCGATTTAATATGAAAAAATTTACAGGCTCGTAAATTTAATACCACGCTGGGGGATCTCAATTTGAAAAGGCGAAAAGATGCAACAAACATTACACTGCGAATTGAGTGGTAGTGGCGCCGACGAAATGCGTTTGCCGCCCACAAACGAGCACGAAATCACTTCGCGTTTATGTTGCGGCCTCCTCTCTCGCACACTGACACAGCATTCGAGTACAAGTTTTTCACAGCGTTTTTCTAGTTGATTTTCAAACTTGGCATGGAAAGTCCCCAATTATTAACCGTTCGCAGTTCGCAGTTGCAGTAACTTGTTCGTCCGTTGTACAAGTACAAGTCGAGAGGGAAAAAAAACATTGTTCGCTGCGATTCGTCGTCGTCGTCTTTTTCGTATTATTATCATCGCCGGATTAATTCGTTATTATTATTTTTCGTGTTACGTCTTTCTTTCGGCGAATTTTCTTCTGTAATTCGAGTTCGTTTGTGTTGAAATTCCATACGAGAGGTGCTTCGAATCGTTTGGAAATTTTTCGTGGTGCATCAAGTGGTGCCTTTTGTGAAAAATGTGCGACGTTTTTTATTAATTTTTTTTTTTTATTTTAAATTTTGATTCGTTATTTTTTTTTTATTTTTTTTTTCAGTTAATGATATTTTTTTTGCGTTTTTTACATTTTTCAAACATTACGTCGTCTTGAGTGACGAGATCTTGGAGTCGAAATAGGTGAGTTTATCCTTATTTTCTATTTTGATCAACCATCGTTGAAATAGTCGAGCATGTGTCACTTGAAAACAAAAAAAAAAAAAAAAATACAGCAACAGATGAAATCTTTCGCAGTAAAAACGATCGTTAATTTTTTCTTAAGCCGGAAATGAAAGCTTTGGTGAACTCAATGCACGTGCTCACATTGGCACTTTACTTGTACACTTGATCGCGCAAATAAAGCTTCGCAAGGAACCCTCTCCCTTCAGGATCAAAACGGATATAAACAGTATAAAAATAAAATTCGCACTTGGATAAAACTTCTACAACGATTAACTTTAACGTTACAAGCCAAAAATGGCTTTTCTATACTTCTACAAGATTTTACGAGGTTACATCCTTCTTATGTAGTATCTGAACCCCATTGGAAAAAAACCGTACTTCATATTTCCAAAATAAGAAAAGAAAAAGTCATCGTAAAAGCTGCGAATAAGGAATTTCGCTCTATTTGCGAAAAAATCGTGGTCGTTTAACGACCTCTTCGAAGCCAAAAAAATTGATGAACACCGAATCAATATTTGGCCATAAAATGAGCGATATTTTAGCACATGGCAAATGCATCCCGCACTGTGCCAACTCGGCTAGCAAAATTTAACTGACTGTAAATCACAAATTACTCTCGACTCATTAATACAAAAAATTAAAACGAGACATAGGCAATAGACTAAGCTCGTCGTCGAGTTAATTTTATAATCACTTCTTTCGCCCTTTCGTCTCTACTCCTCCTCGGCCTTCGATTAATATTCCAGATAGGCTAAGACGGTCGACATAATCGAATCTTTTGTACTTTTTCCCCTCACGAGCACTTCTCTGGGAGAAAATCCGCCATAAGCCATTTCGAGTATTTTCGTAGCTACCTCGCTCGTAACAACTAACAGCCCATAAAAAGATATTCGTAGTTTTTATATAAAAAAAGCGAAACTTTAAAGTTTAATTACAACATGGCACTTTTCACATTTTCCAAATTTACCAAAAACTAAAAACTTGTCGAGCTTATAGAGCTTCTTTTTCTTACCGCATCTCGTCGAGGTATAGTGATTCGACCATCTTCCAGGCTCCATACCGAAATTTTAAAACTTTTTGGTTTTTTCTCCCTCCCTCCCTCCATTCCTCTCACGATCCAGCAAAAAATAACTTTTCAAATGGAAAGTAACAGTTTGAATTTTATTACGCTTAATTTAAAAACGAGCCAAAAAAAAAACACAGTTTTTAATAAACTGGAAATTATTAAAATTTCCAACAAATAAACAACATTGCACGCAATTAATAAACTGACCAGACTGGGTAAGAGTAAGTATCAGTGCGGTGAAAGGGATAGGATACTTTTTCGAATAAAGAAAAACAAAATAATTAAAAAAGTTTACAGCGAAACTTATCTACTACGTGTACACTGTACGAGCACAGAGTAGCAATTTTTTCGCTATAATTATTACCTCGTTAATCAGTTCTACAGTGTTTCATTTTCGTTCGACGTCAAAAAATGAAAAAAGGGTTCTAGATATCCAATTAAAGTCAAAATTAGAAAAAAATATGGCGATACGAAATGCGGAAAAATCATGCCAATTTTACACATTCGAGTGCCTACGTTGAAACTGAGAAAGGTAAAAGTGCCAATATCGTGAAAATTATTGACAATATCCTTGATAAATTTTAATCACATTTTGAGAGTAGGGATTTTTTGTAAATTGATTTGGAAAAAATTTTAATTTACCGAAATACGCTAATAGATGATACTTTCGCAGTGTAACAATTTTTCCAAACTAGCATCTAAAAAAAATGCTCTCTAGTACAATTGTTCAAAAATACCTTTAGAGGAGAATTTCGAAAAAATTTTAAAGTAGGATTTTCAAAAATTTTCTAGGTTGGATTTTTTTTTTTAATTTTCAAAATGGACTTTTGGAAATTTTTCTCAGGTAAAATTTTAAAAAAATACAAGTGTAATTTTTTTCAATTTTCTAGGTCAGATTTTTTGAAAACTTTTCTTGAAAAATTAAGTGAATATTTTGAAAAAAAAACTTATCCTTAAGTAGTATTTTCAAAAATTTCCCAATACAGAATTTTCAAAAAAAAAATCAGTTGATTTTAGAAAAATTTTCAAAATGTTTTCCAAATTGGAATATAAGACAAAAATGGTAGTTTAGACTTTTCAAAAAAATTATAAAATGGAATAAATACGTATTTTAAAAAATTCAAAGTAAAATTTTCAAAAAATTTCAGAAGTAAAGTTTTTGAAAAAATATCCAAAGTGAACTTTTTGAAAACTTTACAAAGCAAAATTTTTGGCAAAATTTTTAAATTTTCGAGAAAACTTGAAGAAGAATTTTCTTAAAATTTTCTAAAAGCAGAATTTTCAAGAAATCGAGTGTTTACGAATTTAAAAATGAAAAATTTATCATTTTTTTCCAAAGTAGAATTTGCAGTGTGTCTAACAAAATTTCCAAATCAAAAATCAGCACCTTTTTCAGCACTTTAAAAAAAAAATTTACGATCTCCCCCACCATTGCTAAAAAGTCTGTTTTTATAGAAATGTCTAAATTGTGAAGAAAAAAAATCAATGCACAAAGAAATACCAAAAAATGAAAAATACTATAAGTACAATGAATGATTAATGCGAGAAAAAATAAATTTCTAATAAATTTTGACAAAAGAAAAAAAAATAACAAAAAAAGGAGGACTTTTGAGCAAAAATCAGCACTTTCGTCACCTTTTAGACCCCTTGCCATACTACAAATTTCGACGAATATTGAGCCAAAATTAAAGTACGGTTGAAAAATTCGAGAGATTCAGTGGTTCGAAAAAGTTTCTAGCAATTTCAAATAATGACTAGGATTTCTATAAAAATGAAAAATTCAGTGTGAAGAAAATCCTTAATTTACCAGATTCAGAAAATTTCCCAGATTTTCGATGGTTTTAGAAAATGTTTTTAAATTTCAAAATATTTCATAAAATACAGCAAAATTTTCCAAGTCAAATCTCAACACAAATGAACACATTCAACATCGTATTTCTCGTTCAAAATAATATAACAACAATGATCCATCATGTCTAATACCTACATCTCCTTCTCACACCACACGACATAAAACACACGTCGACCACACAACTGCATGCTTCTTCTCGTGACATTTCATATCACCGAGAACCAAATTTCGATGAAATATTTCATACATCACCGAGTCGTGCTCCAATTTGACACACTCCATTAGACGGCATCTGTATTCCGTACACAGTAGCCAAAGGCAAAACCACACGTCGCACAGCTTACGATTTCGGCAACACACTTTGAAAAAACCACCCACCCTCGGTGTAGCTTAGATAAACGTTCGATTATGAGAAAAAAAAATCTACTTTATGGTAGCCAAGTCGACTCGAAGTCGAGCGTCGCGTCGCTCTGCGGACGAGAAGAAAAAAAGTAGCTTGATTTATTCATCGCGATTATCACGGTATGAAAATTTCATCTCGAAAGTATAATTTAAAAGTCTAAGAGTTGGCTTTTTGCGAGAGCCCCATTACTGCGCCCAAGTTCTTCGCTTAATTAATTATTACCGTAATAAATTGCACCGTAGAAAAGTTTCGAGCCGAGTTAATATTTATGAACTTGGTTAAAGCTCATTAGTCATTGAAGTTGAAACAAACGCTATTTTTATACGAAACTGAGAGAGCGAGAGAAACACAGTAAAAAACACACCTATATATACACCGCCGAAAAAAAATAATTAAATTGGCGTAAGCATAAGTGGTATTGGTGTTGCTTTGTGGTCGTATACGTACCTACCATTTTGTCGTCACTTTTGGGCGCGTATAACAGCGCCATTAAAATTTATACCAGGCATATTTCTCATATAGCTATTTATACGAGTACAATGAAAAGTTCACGTAGAAGAAATTCTCACAGCGAGATTCTCGAGTCAAGGCGAGCAAGGCGTAGTGGAGATTTTGAAAAATGAAGAAAACGACAACGAACAACGAGCGAGGGTTCGAAACAGTACTCACTACTCCTGTGTCGTATACTATCGTAGGGACATATGCGTTGAAATGTGCCGTTAAATACGTATAAGAAATTATGGCTTTTTATTACTTTGTCGGTAGCTAAATTTCGCCACAACAGAGTAAGCGTGTAAAGTCAATGACGCGTACATTGATGAATAAGATTGGCTGTTTACAGAAAAAAAAAAAAAATCAACATTACACCAGGAAACAAATTTACACCTCATTGAGCTCCTGCGACTCGATTATCGCTTCGAGCCAGTTCATTCGTCTGATGTAATTTTTAAAATCAACACCCTCTGAGTCTAATTATTATTTGTAATACAAATTAAAAGAAAACTTCGAGGCTAAAACAGTGATAAAAATTTTATTACGTGCAATTGTGAAAATGAATAAAACAATTAATTAATAAATAGACAAGGTAAGTCTAGGTAGGTAGATAGTTAGGTAGATGCTAGATGGATATTTACTAGGTAGGTGCTCGTGCATAAATAGTATTGTAACGACGAAATACGCATATACCAAAAAAAGACGCAAAGCTATTCTTTCACCCAACCTTAAAATCAAAATAGTATTTCCCATACAGTCATAAATTTCAAATATTATTAAAAAGTCACGTACGAATATTTTCAAGTAAAACGCTCGATTTTGCTCATAGTAGTATACGTAAAGAGGGCGATTTTGCATTCGTCCAGATCTAAAATACATTATGTGAACGAAACTAACAGTTCACAAATATTCGCAATACAGAACTTACACTTCAAGACAAACCCATCGAAAAGGGTATAAAAGAACTCCAGATCGTCACCTTCAAAGAGTTACTCAGTTAATAAGATTTAGTTCAACACTCATAACTTAAATGAGATTTTTGGGCAGAAGCCTAATTTTGTATTTATAAAACGATACCTGTTAAATGATTGACCACTTTTGATGTTGATTTCAATCCGAAGCCAAGTAGTTACGCAGCTTCAATTACTCTCTCAAATGTGAGGTTAACAAAAGAGGTTTTTGGAATAGACTACAGCCTACCATATGGTGAAGACACTAATAATTTATCCATGGTCAGTGGACTATACCTTTATACTAATCCAGCACCCATGGGATATGGCACTCCAGCAATGAAAACTGCTTAGACCGTCAATCGTGCTTACAAATATAACCTAAACCCTCAGGAAAGAGAGTATCAAATAGGAAAATATACTTTGAACAGGGCTGAGTGGAGAGGACCAGCAGATCAATATCCGTTCGATGAAATCACAGGAAATTATCATCCTGGAGCATACCACTCTATGGCTAGAAGGTTTCTGCTGGACAACTGTTCAACCATCGATCAAATAGGGGAATCAATAATGGAAGAGTTGATAACAAAAAATGCTGACGTCTCGACTCAAGGGAAGCAAACATGGTGTCCAATTAAAGAATTAGTGTCCCCGCTGCAGCAGCCTACAATAACATGATCGATCTTTTTGAAAGAAATGGTATATCCAACATTAGCACTTGTGCTGACTTTTTAAATGCTTGGTTTTGGCTAATGAACAAACCACAGATAAGAACAACCAAAATAGTCAAGGAAATAAAGGAAAGAACGAAATATGATAAAAAGCTCAAGACCCATGTGAAGAAATATGTCAAGATCAGGAAATACCAAGATGTTGAGTTAAAAGGGGAGGAAGTCCTTATTATTGTGTGGATATAATGAGGAGTTTTTGTAGTTACATCAAGCACGGTGAAAGAGGTAAATTGGACAGACGTGCTATTGCCTCAGCTCCCATTCCGTTGAGGATGTTCATCTTTTGGATTGAAGAGTTTCACCTAAGACTTTCCAAGGTCATCCCAGGTGCTACCATATCGATTGGAGGAGATCAGAAAAAAGCAAAGATAACTTCTTCTCTGAACTCTTATCTCATTATCAGGAGTCCAGGGAGCGGTGATGAGACAAGTCACTCAAGACGCAACTAAGTTCAATGAATGCATTAGTGCAGACGGGTTTGGATTATTACATTGGACCTTGTTTTCTCCAACAGTAAGAGGAGAAATGGGATTTCCCTCCCCAAAGTATTTCCAGAACATGCTCAAACTCACTCTCACTGGGAATTTCATATCGGCGATAAAAAGAGTCTACTGGGGTGATTCCCCAATAATCCAGAATGAGAGATTTTACGACAGACCTGAATGGGACTCTTGTAAGCCCGTATCAATATAATGAGAACACAAGGAAAGAATTATACTCAACTCTTTTTCGACAAAAGAAATTTGGCAAATATCTAGAAGCATCTCCTGGCATGCTCATGGGAAAGCACAACGCATTATCAACAGTGGTAGGTCTGATAACCTTAAATTATGCCATGGATCCAACTAGTATAATGAATCTGGTTACCTTGAGATCGATGAAGCTGACCGTGGTTATTTCGTTCGAGCCGTGGGGGGTCGACAACTAAAAGTTTCTCCCCCAAAGGGAGCTCGGATGGTGCGGGAAGAGGAGGTGTGGTTGCATTTAGACCACGATCACATGGATCCACTGTTAGTGGGGCGATTGTATGAAAAGTACCGGACATCGTTGAGAATGATAGCGTTCGTAGATGGGCGGGATCTAATCGTATTAGTATCTGAAGCCTCAGGAGAGTTGTCTACATTGAGTGCCAATTGCATTGAGAATATATCAATAACAGAGGAGCTGCTAGAGGATTTACCTCACACGACCACTTTGGGTGGAAAATTGGAGGCTTATGAGGTTAGTGCGATTGGGGATGACACCCAGGTGAAGTTTCGTATACTTAACACTAACATCACCTCCACTGAGGTAAACGATTATTTAGCGCGCATGGAAACAGTTGTTGGAGAGTTAGGGCATTCTCTGAGTGCGGCAAAGTGCTTTATGATGCCAGGGAGTTGTGAATATGTTCAGACCTTTGCACGTAATGGGTTGTCTTTGTTCAATGTGTACATTTGATTGCATTTGTAGCAAAATTTAGTAATGTCACATATGGATTTTTTATCTAGTATAATGAATCTGGTTACCTTGAGATCGAGTGATGACTCCATGACAGCATACATAGGGGCCAACGCAATAGCAATCACCGCATGCATAATACAAGAATTGATGAATTTAAAAATGGTTGGAATAAATTTGAGCCCTAAAGAGACTATTCTTCGAGTATGGCTACGGTGAATATACCAGCTGGTATCAGGATCGGAATTTCATTGCGCAATATGGTGTTGAGACAGCCTCCATGCGGTTTTTTTAGCTTCAGATACAAAACAAACAAATAGATAAACAAAAATTAATTATATACATGAATCGTTTAAATTTTTCATTTTTCCATTTCGAAGGCGCTTTGAGACATAAATCAAAAAATGTTACTATCGTTTTGAAAATTGATCTTTTAAAACAAAGATTGGAAATCAATTTTGGTGCCCAGATAAGATTAACGGTATGTTGCAAATTTTAAAAGCTTTGTTAGCCAAAAATGTGTTTTTTTCCCCATAATGATGCTAAAGTGCATCCAATAACTTTATCCTCATTTAATTTTTTTTTTTTTTTATTTCTTAATTTTATTACACGCGTTCAATTTTCAACTACCTATTCCTAAACCTATTAATCATGCGTGTAGTTATTTTTTCATTTCGGTACCTATAAATGGTTAAAACTAAAAAAAGTCGTAACTGTCATCTTAAACGCCATGCCTTGGATGAACGATTATGGCCTTGCGGCGGAAGAATGGTAAAAAACGACGAAGTGTTGCCTTGCGACTTCGTCGTCGCCGATTCGAAGAACACATTGAAATCACATGCCAAAAGAAGTGTTTCGAGTTGGACTGATATAAATTTCAGGTTTAAAAAATCCCACCGGAAATATTCTACGGTTCTTTACACACGTTATACAAGCCTAATTTGTCGCGGGTCTTTTGGACGGTCCCGATTCCCAGGGACAAACGGTTGGAGGATTCAATTTAATCCTGATAAAAGACCAGGAGTGGGAAGGAAAGTTTTGTTTCTCTCAGATGGCGGATGCAATCTCTGGTCTCCAATGCAACGTCACTTGGAAGAGAGCAGTCTAAGAACTCATTATGCCCAAACTGAGCAAGAGCTCAATTATATTTACAAAGTGTGTCACCCTGAGAACCCTTTCGCTGAAGAACCTATGGAAGAGCTGACGTATTCAAAAGATGTAGGGCAATTGGTGATCCAAAATACAGAAATTCCAAGAACAGTATTTTATTATGTGATAGTAATAGAACGGCATTAGGGAGAAAGAATGCCACATATGTCGACTCTGAGAAGAACAATGCGTTGGCTTTAGAAATTCTAAATCTTGCAGATCCGACCACCAAGATAACGACAATCACCAGCAAGGTCAGAATGGCTGATCATATAAAGGCCATGATAATGAGTATCAAATCAGATTCCGTAGTAAGTGAAAGTGAGTCACAAATGGTTGCTCTGGCCCTTAAAAGACTTGACTGGGATTGAAAAAGAAATTGAGGACTGGGAGACATTAAGATATAGCAATAGAGAAGAAATTGGTGACTTTTAAAGGGCCAAATAAATTATTGTGATCATTAGGTAGGTACTCAACTTAAATAGGAAAAAAAAAATCCAATTTTGTGAGGACGAAACACGCGGAAATTATAATAGAAAATTCACTAAGCAAAAATACTGTATCAAGTCTTGAAATTATTTAACAGGTATCGTTTTATAAATACAAAATTAGGCTTCTGCCTAAAAATCTCTATTAAGTTATAAGTGTTGAACTAAATCTTATTAACTGGGTAACTCTTTGTAGGTGACGATCTGGAGTTCTTTTATACCCTTCTCGATGGCATTGTTTTGAAGTATAAGTTCTGTATTGCGAATATTAGTGAACTGTTAGTTTCGTTCCCATAATGTATTTCAGATCTGGACGTATGCAAAATTGCCCTCTTCACGTACACTACTACATATGAGCAAAATTGGGCGTTTTACTTGAAAATATTCGGACGTGACTTTTTAATGATACCTATTTGAAATTTATGACTGCATGGGAAATACTATTTTGATTTCAAGGTTGGGTGAAGCGACCCCCTTACGTTATGGAGGGAACTGTTCGCATGCCTGATGGAGAGGTGTTCTTCCTCATCATGCTGCTGCAATTGTTTGAATTTCTAAACCGCGCCTGTTTTGGAGGTCAAGTGAGTAATTCTTGCATTATTAATTAGACATAATAATATTTAATGATAATAATAAGTAGGGTAGGCGTTGGTAATTTCAACATATCTGTTATAAGACAAAGGTTTTTGAGAGTGCTGCATTCGAAAAATAAGCTGAGGGGGAGGGGATGTATGTAGAAGCAGTATATATTAT
>FIZV01025699.1:0-13073 GCA_900050545.1 Trionymus perrisii | reverse complement strand
CATTATTAAAAAAAAAAATTAAAATTAAAAAATTACCCAAAGAAAATTTCCAATCCTCAAGTACCTACGTATTAAAAACTCAATTCCTAACTAAAAAAATAAAAAATAAATAAATAAAATTTAAAAAAAAACTCACCGTCCAGTTCATGGTGCTATTTCCACAAGAACCAACTCTGCGAAACTCCCTGCTGGCAACAGGTGCAATAGTTCAACTCCGCCAGGAAAAAAATCGACAAAACTATTTTGTTACATGACCAGCGTTGACTAAGCAAAAACTACTTACATTTAAAATAAAACTACTACAAATACGAAAAATAAAAAATCCAAAAATTCAAAAAATACGACTATGATTAGGATAAACTTCAGATAAAATACAAAGCATAAGGAAAAGCTACTGCTGACTGTGTTCGTTCGGTATATAAACCGAGTTTATATAAATTTTGGTCGAATGATGTGCGCCGAAACATACTGAACAGGTAGTTTTTCGAGTGGGAATGTGAGGCATGAGGCGGACCATGTCAATGCGTTGTTTCGCTCGAATGAGGAGGAAATTTATATGGTTGGAAAAGTTGAAATGTATTTTTAATTTCTCCATTACATTGTACATCCAGGGAAACAATAATATTTCACCTTCTTTTTTTCTGTTTTTTGATCCACCATATAAAAATATTAGCGCGACTTGGAGAAAATATACCTACCTACGTCTTTTTTACACGTTTGTATTTTTCATTATTAAACCACCATCAAAAAGGGTTTAAATGTTTTTACTTTTTTTTTTTATGCGATAACCATGTGAAAAATACAACGTTAAATTGAAATCGCAAAAGTGGTTTGAAAATTGTGTCGAATTTGTAGCCTTAAGGGGTGTGCTCTTTCAAAGTTTTCAATTTATAAGAGTTTCTCGTGAAGTTCTACCTGTTGAGTGTGGGCGATTTTACATATGAAGAAGGGTACGCTTAAAAGAGGCAGAAAGAATTTCAGAGTTGGTTATTTCCAGTATGTATGTAGTTTGCGAATCGAATATGGATGAAGTATTGGGATTTTCTTATTACATATTTATTTTGTTCATGTGTATTCGACTGAAAATATTTGAATTTGATTCGAATTACGTTCCAATTCTTGGGACAAACTTTTGCAAAGTATATATACAGGAATGATATAAACGGTTCTGAACGTCACAACTACAGGTTAATAATTATGAAAATCGTTTTACAAAATCGCCTAAAATTTTTGAAAAAAGAAAGAAAGAAAGAAGGAAAGAAAGAAAGAAAGTGGACTAAAATCAACACCAAAAACATCTAAATAAGTTTCTGGGTAATTCTCAGAAAATGTGCATATTTCAGCTCTGAAATTTTAAAATAGGTACCAAAATGTGTTTTTTTCAAAAATTCAAAAAAAAAATTCAAAAAATGGATACTCCAGATCCTTTTTATGGTATTGGGGTCAATTCATCTCTCAAAGGATGGGGGTGGGGGTGATTTGAAAATTTTCCATCGTTGTAGCGACCACGACGTAGGAATTTCCATCGTCGTGGCAACCACAACATAGGAACTTCCATCGTCGTGGCATATGAATTTAATTTAATTAAGTATGGATAATGACGACTTGAACCAATAGGTAAGGTACCTGAATATCAATTTTTTTTCATTATTAGTTAAAAGAAAAAATCTAAAATTTGAATTATTTATTAAAATGAATAAAAAAAAAATTTCTGCAGTTTTTTCTTTTAAATAACTTTGTACAAAAATATTTGTCACCATATTTTTTTTCAGCGTACGTAAGTATAATTACCTATATTTTTTATTGATACTTGAATAAACTTTTTTCTTTTATTGAAGGAATTTTTCTCAAAAAAAATTTGATATAATCTTTTTAGTCAAGTTTTTCTGTATTTAATTTTTTTTTTAATTTTTTTCAAAGTGTAATAACAATTTTTCAGATAATTTTTTGCGAAAATTTTTTCAAATACGAGTACCTACCTATTTAAAGTATTTTTACACAATAAAAAAAAAGTGCTCAACAATTCTTTTGGGAAGGGGGGATTTTTCTCTCGAATAATTTTTTATGATATTATTCTTTAGAATTTTCATTTTAGATTTTTTTTTTTTAGGAATTTTTTTTCAAAAATCCTTTGAGGTAATTTTAAAAAAAAATAATTCAAACATGGAATTTTTTTTTAAGCTGTGCAAGTGCAATTGTCAAGAATATTTTACAAAATTGTTTTAAATCTTTTTTTTGACTTTTGTAAAATGAAATGGTTCTTATGGGAGAATTTATTGTAAAAATAATTTTTGAAAAATTTTTGTAAAAAAATGACAATTGAAAGATTTTTTTCATGATTTTTTTTTTAGAGTAGGTAGGTACCATAGATATTATTTTTTTAAACCAACCAATTTCTCAACATGATTTTTTTTAAAGATTTCTTTAAGAAAATTTTTCTGGCAATTTTCTTCTTTATATAAAGGAATTTTCGTTCAAAATTTTTTTCAGATGATTTCTTTTTTCAATTTTTTAAAATTTTTTCTGAACTTGAAGTGGCAATTTTTTGAGACAATAATTTTTTGGAAAAATACTTTTTGGCACATTTCTGAATAAAATCACTCTTTAAAAATGTTTTTAAATATTATTTTTCAATTCTTATATAATTTTGTATAAAAAAATTTGATGAGGGAATGGAGCTCATATGGACTCCTCAGTAGGCTAATGTTTCACAAAAATTATGGAAAAAGCAGCCTATACTCGTATGTATTTATTTTCATATACCTCAAAAAAAGCTTTCAATATTTGTCAATTCGAGAGATTTTTGATTAAAATTTTCCACCATTACTGAAAAATGTCATAACTTTTCAAGATGCCTATTACCTACCTAGCCTACTCATCAATATTAAAAATAATTGAATACCTCAGGATGGCATCCAAACCAGACTATTTTCACATTAAGATCGATCCACCTCCAATTATCATATTTCCCATCCAACCCTTAATGCAATTCCAACTGAGGGAAAACTCCAATCTCGAATTGTGAAGCTGAAATCCACGAGTAGAAACCCATGCAACCATTTAGGCTTAGGCTACTTATCCGCCAATCCGAACGTTCGTTCGTTTGTCGTTCGTCGTTGAAAAGTTGCACACCAAAATTTAGCCCGTCTTCGACATTCGGCGGTTCGTAATGCAAGCGAGGAAACGATATGACGTCACAGGGCAATTGCGAGTTGCGCAGCGACTACTGCACAGTGAGCTGACGTATGATCTTAAAAAACCCTCGGCGAACTCCTCCACGTGTTAAACAATCGCGCTATATAGAGCGCCGACCTCCATCAACCTAGTGACCAGTGGGGACGGTTGGGCCAACTTCGTAACGTTGCCTCCCGAACCCCGCACCACAATCAATGAATTTTAACAAAAAAACACTTCTCTATGGCAAGACATTAGAAGGTTTGCATAAATAGTGTGAAATACTCTTCAACGTCGAAACGTAAACGCGACCGAGCTTACATTGTACGACGACCACCGCACCGCCACTCGAGCTGATTACAAAATTTTTTTGTGCTTTTTTTTGGTAGTGCCGCCCTCCTGGCCTTCGTCTCGCGTCCCTAATGCGATTCTACCAACGACGTTGTCGTTGTCGTCGTCGACGATAAATTAAAAAATAGTATGTGTGCCGTTGCTGGGCGCGGCGTGCGGTGCGGCCGGTTTACTCAGCGGCTTAAAAATTTAACAATGTACGCGCAATACTTTTTGGTCAAGGCGAAATCGACAATAAAGGTTTTTTTCTGCGAATTCTCCTAAGACTGGAATTTTTCACTGAGCTGCGCGAATAGGTACCTACCTACCAACCTTTTTGTTCATTCGCCATGCAAATCGTTTCACATACTCGTATATGGGTTATTTCATTCGATTATACCACAGACAACAAAGAGATAATTTACCAACTAAAAGACGAGCCATTTGGTTTTTCGAGCAGTTAATTCCAGATCAATTAGACTCGGAGAGCTTCCTTGTGCTTCTGCATTTGAAGAAATTTTCATCTGCTTTATTTTAATTTTATTATAATCCAAAAGCCGAGTGTCCGACTCATTGATTTGTTTAATGAGCATGGCATCCCATTCATTCGAACTTTTCATTCATCAACATATCTATAAAACTCATAACTTACAGATGAAAAAGAAAAATTTGCAAACTGAATTTCTACAACAACAACAACGAAATTCAATCGATATCTTGATAAGTTTCGAGGGAAAAAAAGCTAATAAGAAGTGGATACAGAGTTGAAGAACAGACCAAACATTCGAAAGGAATGCAACTCGATAAAACCGAATCTGTCAGCGAATTTGAAATTTGATACATATTATTTTAAGGATTAAAAAAAGTACTGAGATAATTCGAGCAGATTAATCTCGACGTTATCTAATAAAATGAATTATACATATTTCAGCGTTTTAATGACCGAATAAAATACGCTAGGTCTGGGGTAATACCAATACAAACAATATGTCACTCAATTAAGAATTCCACGCTTTCTGTAATTTACTTGAAATTTTAAATGCACTCAGCACCATGCAATATCGTGATAGAAGTGGTTTATCAATCCATGAGATAAGCATTTCCTTCTTTATCTTTTTTAATATGAGATAGGTCTTATACATTGTCGTTATATTTTGCATTTTTAAAACAGCATCTCGCATTAAACGTTATTGCAATTAACGACGATAAAATGAAAACATTGTCGATTTCAACGATGTGTAAAATAATCGTTTCCCATGATTTGAATACTATCGAACATTCGGGAAAATTTAACCATCATTTCTTCAATAGAACATTTAATTAAATGGTAGACTCGTTCGTTTTACTAAAAATACTCCTATCTATCGAGCAAAACCTTTTTAATGCCATTCTTCACCGACATTTTTATGCGTCTGCTTATTTCGTACACGATTAGAAAGAGAGAGAGAGAAAAAATAAGAACAGGTTTCATCTGCCAACTACGTACAAATAAACCACCTTTTTGTAAAGTTATAGCCAGTTCTGCGAACTTGCACGGGCAATAATCAGCGAAGCTTTTCCGTTAAAAACATATCCGGAGTACCTGCCTATTATGTTCATATCCAAAATGTCTCAAGGTTGCAAAACTCTTCATCCCCCCCACCCATTGTTTAAAAACACGTACTTAGTACACATAAATAATATGTTTATTAATGAGGTGTATTATTTTGGTTGCCGAATGAAAATCTATAAACTGCATGTTTCATTTGAGTCGAGTTATTTGTTTTTAATAATCCAACCTGAATCCAACAGTAAAAAGACGACGAATGGACCAGAAGCTATCGAATTTAGAATGGCCCTGGCAAGAGCAACTGGGATAGTGAGATTCGAAGTAGGTACAAGTAAAAATCTACGAAATATGTTGCATGCAATTTTGGCCTATAAAAGCGATATTAAATTTCACCAGGCTGTGGAGCCTCCATTATGCGAGATAAGCAAAATTTATACATAAACAATTTTACAGCATAAGTAATAGTCCGCAAAACATGTTTTATGCAATTTTTCTCTAGATGCGATATTAAAAAAGATACAGCATTTCAATATTTTTACAGAACTGATTATAGAAAGATCAAGAGGAAAAATGGCACACAAAGGTAGTCAAACCAGAGTTAAAATTTGATTTTAAAATTCAAAAAATATTACTTTAAAAAAAATCAAGATAAATCGGCATCCTACTAGGACGAACGAAATACTCGATAAAAAGCCAATTAGCGTGTAAATTGAACGAAAATAAATACATATCGAGCATTATGAATACCCACATGTCAATACTATCAAGCACTATTACCAGAAAGAGAAGGAGAGAAAGAGAGAGGACTTTGACCCAACTCTTGCTCACCAACCTGACGTGAGAAGTGCTCCACAGCAAATTTCATTGCGGTGTCATAATGCTGTATCCTGGAGTCGAACTAAGTTAAATAAATTTCTCTCTACCACAAAGCGAACTGAATAAAAGCATCAAGTCGACAACACGATGGGTATTCACGAAAAAGAAAGAATAAAGTAAAGAAAAAAAATCAAATTAGATACCTTAGAGCGACGACGGAGACTCCGATGGAAATACATAGAAAATTGGGAAACCTTAAAAGCACGTTTTTAAGTTCATATATCGAGAACGACGACGGTTGAAGAACAGAAGGATAAGATGGAAAAACGGAAGATTTTTCAGAGTGGATCGGTTGTCAGGTGGTTAACGCGGTCGAACGTGGGCGGTTAAGTTGGGCCAGAGAACGAAGGGTTGCGCTTGACGATAGTGGTGTAACCTTGGAAAAAAGGATCAGGGAGGATTCGACCCGACGTTACAAGGAGGAATATACGCATCGGGGGGTAGAACTTTAAAAACGAAAGTACGCGAGTGTTCGGTGTAGCTTCACCCGGAACTTTGGCCTTACAATGTTGCCATATTATTGTACGAAATTTTTACTAATTTGTATGAAATATCCAGAAGGAGTAATCGAAAATTTAACTTTGAAATTTTACAAATTTTCGATTTACCAAAATATTTTTACCTCGATATGGGAAAATAAAATCAATATTATTATGATGGGAAAATGCTAGAAAACTATTCAATTATACTTTTAATCAACGAATGAAGCCTAAATACATCAATAAAGCAAAGCGTCAAAAGTATTTTAAGGATATAAGTCAAAATCTGCGAGGCTCTTGGCATATTGAAACACATTGCTTTAGCCTTGTCAGTTTTTTCCTTGCCTTCGATTTTCGGACTTATACTGTTGGAATTTATACATTTCAACATTTTCAAGTCCAAAGATTGAAGGCAAGGAAAAAATGACAAGACTAAAGGAATGTGTTTCAATATGCCAAAAGCCCAGCTGATTTTGACTCATGTCCTTAATACTCGTGACGTTTCAATTTTTTTAGAAATTATAATTTAGAAAATTATCTCGTCAGTCATCGCTTTGAAAAAAAAAAAATAATCTCATAATTTCGCTACGCATCCCGAAAGCTCAAAAATTCGATTTTTTGCGCGCCTTTCTTGGCAACACCGTAATAAATAAAAAATTGCGTAGAGCTGCGTAGAAGCATTTCAAACCCTACAGGTTCGCTGAATTTTCCAGCAAAATGCCGCAAGTTAGCCCATCCCTCTGGTTTCCGCAATCTACAAACTCCAACTCGACATTCGTTGATTCCCCCTCTTGCCTTCAACGCTTTACTTACCGGGAGGGGTTGAATTTGGTAAATCAATAAACGTATTCGGCCGAACAACGAAAATTTGAGGCAGTTGCAAAATTTGGCCCAAACATATACTATGCCGAGAGTGAGAATGCGCAATGTATAACGCATTCACGAGTAGGTAGCTGCGTAAAATTTTCGAATCGAGCGAAAAATTAGTAGGTATTGGACTGAATTCGAGAATTAGATAATTCTGCGAGCGAGTAAGAATTTGTATGAATAACTAAGGTTGAGTTGGAGGTGATACACAATTAGCGTTTTCAATCATATTTTAGCACTTGCATCGTATATTGAAATCATAAAGCCATATCGACTCGTTATTCATTTTACAATGCTTCGTTAGATCATTTGGCACGTAAGTCGGCCCATTAACTGACAAATTGTCTCTTAAATTGTTAAATAATCTTTATGAGTAGATCTAATTAGTGCAGGTATATCCATTTTGAAAAATTCAAGTGTACCTAATTCTCATTCCTCATCAACAGCATGGCCTGGGTTTTCTTAAGTAGCGCGAAACGTTGAGAAAAGGGACTCCCATTGACGCATAGTCTTGAATTTGGGGCTAAAATAGAAAAATATTTCTTTAAATGTCATCAAAGCACGAGTAACAAAAGTTTGGCACCGAGATTTTGAGCTGGTGCGAACCGCGCCACCACATCATAGGGAAGCATGCCACTGTCCAGGTGGTGCAGTAAAATCTGGGTAGGTGCTCAAAAATGACCCCGACTTGGATGAATAGGTACCGAAAAATTTCAAAAGCGAGAATGCTCAGCACCCACAGAACCCATGCCTCCACAATATTGAGTAGAATTACACTTTGAGGTCAAACAAATTGCTACGGTATGTTTTTTTGGTTCATTATATACTAGAGAGTCTACCCTTATCTAATAAAATTCATCGCTCTCCCCCCTCCAAGTAACTTGTTTAATTCCTATCCTTCTCAAAACACGTTTTTTGCATTTATTTCGCTAGCATTATTTAATTTTACGGGGGGGGGGAGACACCTGGAAGTAAATTATTCTACATTGAATTTCGTACAACTTTGATTCTATGCACTTTTCTGTGCGAACCATAGGAATGGAGTTGCAAAATCCTGAAGGTGATAAAAATGGAGTACAACTTTCAAAATACCACAGCTATGCGAAAAATCATCCAAAAAATTGAAAAAAATTCAATAGATTCCTCTTATAACGATTTTTTTTTTCTGAATTTGGTGAAAAGCAAAAAAAAATTGAAACTAAAAAGCTCCATTGGGGGGAACAAAAATTTTCTTACAATTTTTTCGCAGCATGATCCCCTATCGAGGGAAGGGATGGTATGTACTTAACAATTTCTCTTTTCTCAACTTGATTTAAACCAATCGCAAGCCAAGTAAATAACAATTATTCTGCGTCGTCGAATTGAAAAACACACAGTACACAACTTTTTTTAATTCGCCAAAATGAATTCGGAGACCAGATAACAAAGCACACTCTCTGGGCCAAGATGAGTAAACCCAGCATCATAATCATACAGATGCTTTCAGTTCCAAACACTTAGGTAGTTCACTTCTGAGTCAAATTATGTTTTTTATCAATGCCATTTTGAGCTTTCAAACAAATAAGGCGTTAATTAAATGATCGCCAAATGGACTCTCGAGTGAACACAACGAATCTACAGAAGTTCTCACCGGATCACTCGATTTTTTTCTAAACCGCCAAATAAGTAACAAAAAAGGTAAAAAATTCACAAAGTACTCATCACGTGTACCTAGAATATTAAATAGTTGAAAAATTTATTCGTTTAAAGCTCTGCAAATAAGGAAACATTACTCGGTACAGCGTTACAAAAGCGAAAGTTTAAACGGAAGATTTTGAATGTCATACGCAACCCCCTAAATCGGTAGCATCGGAAAATATAGGTCACACGAAACACCGCTTTTGCGTACAATTTCCCCATTTAGTGGTAATTTTCTCATCGCAATTATCAGTCATGGATTTCTAGGACGGTTTGATTTCTAGATCGCAAAGTTGCTTGGTAATAAAAACTTGACTCACCATTAGAAGAAATTAATGCTGGCGAAGAACAGGGTATCGGGCACACAACGAAAATTGAAAATTGCAAAAGAAAAACGCCGAAATAAGAACGAAAAAAGTGTTGAAACGTACTTTATACGTAGAACTCCGTATGACGAATGATTTCTCTTCGAAAAACGACTGACCTATCACACGCGCCAATATTTTAGGCAACCGGAGGACCAGTTTATGATGCTATCAACACATACGAAACTGTAACAGTATTTCTCGCACTCGCGACCAAAATAATTAATATGGCGAAAATTTTAAATAATTTTGTTAACCAATATGTAAGTACACAAATATACCTCAACAATGGTTTAATTAATATAAGGATATAAAGGACAATTTCAAGGAAAGCGCCTCAAATAAAATAACATTATTTACCTTCTGCGTACTCGGTACGAGAAGCCACGGAATGCAACGAAAACAGCCGAATTTTTCGATCCCTCGACGTCTCATGGGTCCTACGGAGACGAATGCGCGTGGAGGAGCATGGCAATGGTTTCGAACGAATAGCCGGCGCGTGTCAAAGTACACTACATATACCATTTGTCTGTGATGTGGAGTAGAGAGCGTATTCGAAAATGTATAATGCGTATACTACGTATCCAAGTGTATATTGATAACCCGACTCACACAATCGCGTCTAAAGAGAGGTGGCAAAGTATACCCTCACCCTGTTTTTTTTTTTGAAACATCTCTTGCGCACGAAAGGCTATTGCCCTCTCGTTCATTTGTTAAGAAAGCTATGGAGCGACGATGAAAAAACGAGTTCGGTGATTCGGATGCGGAGTTCTTCAGGTACTTTTCCTATCTGCCGAAGCTGACAAAATTTTTCGTCGGTAATTTAATTCCGCCAGATATTACCGATTTGATAACGAGACCTAATTCTTTTATTTTTTTCAAACGTTTCATGCTGCGAACTACGTCGTTTACTGAAATATAAGAAGTCTCGAGGAGGATGATGAAAATTTTTTAATTCCAGCATTCGAATCGAGATTAAAACTCATTAGTTCGCACAATAATGCAGTCTATGACGAATAAAGGTGACCTTTAACGATCCGCAACTATGTGCATACAAAGTCAGCGTCTGCCTAGAGAATGTTTTTCTGATTAAGTACCCCTTGCACTGCACTTTCGTGATAATTTTTTTTCATCCTGCAGCGAATACGTAGAAAATGTAAATTAAAATCGCATTACCTATTTCACATGTGAAATTTCTAATGCAAGCAAAAGTGCAAAAGTAATCAACGAGTGTGAGCCTATCCGTGTAGGTACGTAATATTGATGAGTAAACACATCCATCCGTTCTGCATACGTACATACATACACATACATAAATGCAATGTACCTACTTCTCGTACCTACCTATTTAATTTCAGGCTCTGTGACGGTGAAATATTTCACATCGTTGGGAGGTGTGCGCAGATTCGGCGTAATATTTCAATTTTTCAAACGTCGGAGAATGGTTTGATTTGATGTGAGAAAAAATGTTTTGAGGACGTCATTGTGAAATTTTTGCCTATCTTGCGTCTGTTTGAATTTAAATTCAAATTGAATTTGATAAGCGATTCTACGATGAGTAGAAAAATATTATCGAAGGAATTTGCTAAAATTTAGAAATTATTTCTCATTTATTTTCACGATCCCCAAGACGAATTCCGCAGCAGTTGACGGCTTCTCAAACTACCTAAGTAGGTAGTCGAAAATTATGTCCTTTTTTGGATAAAGCTTCGATTTGAAATACTTATATTGTGACAAAATGAATCCTAATTATTAAAAACGTTCAACGATTACATGGCGTAGGTAAGATTCTTCCTGTAAGTTATTATGTATTTTTTTTTAAAGGGCGAATGTGTAAAGATAAAGAATCACTTTAGGGGAAAAAACACTGACGTTTTACGTAGTAAGTAGAATGGAGTGCGAAATTATTTCTTTTTTTGTTAGTGAAATAGGACGAATAAAAGAATGAATGAAATGCATTTATTGTGCAATGAGTAGGGGATCTCACCCTTTTTTATGAGTCACTGTTGAATCTCAAGATAAGAACTTGTTAGGGAAGTTGAATTAGGCCGGACAACTCTGGTTTTGAATTGAAGTTTTTTTTTTCAATAAAATTATAGCATCCAGCTGATTGAAGCAGAACTTTTATCTTGCATTTAGAAATGGTTGAAGTATAATGATATGATTTTAAATTTAAAATTATGGCCGCCCCATTAAAAAAAAAAAAGTTCTAAAATTATAACAATATTATTTTAAAAATACATACCAAAAAATATATAAAAATATCGTTTTTTTAGATTTTGATTCAAATACGATCGACAATATAAAGATTTTATGTAAAAAAAATTATCGCAAAATCATTTTAAAAATAAATTCCAGCTTAGTAACTAATTTTTTGTTATGGGAGCTAACTAATGTGCTGAATTTCCACAAATTTTCTGCAATTTTAAATTTTTCTAGATACCTCTTCCAATTTTTGATTTGGAAAATTTATATTTTTTTTCAATTTTCAATTTTTTTAGTTTTTACTGTTTTTAAAATGTACAATTTCCCATAATTTTTTTTATTTCTTGGTAATTAAAAAATATTTATTTACTAATTCATTTTTGATGTAATTTGAATTTTTAAAATTTTCAGATTCAGTTTTTTTCTTCTTTTATTTATTTATTTATTTTTTATTCCAAATAATTTTTCCTATTTTCAATTATTCTTAGTTTTGTCCTTCTTTTCCAGTTTTTGAAGCTTTCATTTTTCAATTTTCATTTCAGTCATTTTCAATTTAAGTTTAATTTCATACAATTTTTAAATTCAATATTAGGTATGCAAGATCTAATTTTAAGTGTTTTTCGTAATTCTTGAGTTTCAAGATTTTTAAAGAAAAAAAAAAACCTAATCAAGAATTTTGAAAATAATTTTTGACTTTAATTTAAAATTATCTGGGAAGTTATTTTGAGGATAATCCAAAAGAAGAAGAAGAAGAAGAAGAAGAAGAAGAAGAGAAGAAAAAAGAAAATGAAAATGTGTTCCTTCTCAGACTGATAAGAGAACCACTTATGTTTTTTTTTGTTTTTGCAGGTACTCGCGTATTTAAAAAAAGAAAAAAGAATTTAATTAATTGAAGTAGGTAGGTAATCTACGTATGTACGAGATATTTTATCATTTTGTGAACTTCAAAAAACAGTTTTTAAACAACTTGTCTCATCAAAATAAAATTAGATCTTGAAAGCCATAGGGCTATTATTTTTGGTAAATTAAATAGGTAAATAAATTCAATTATGATCATATCGTCAACTGAACGTTGCACCCGACGTCGAACATAAACAAGATTAGTGATGAGTAGATTTAGACCTAATTATGTAATCAGAAAAATATTTATCACTTCAAGAGATAAGATAATCTTGTTTAAACATCTTAATTCTCCCATTCAACGTAATTGGTGTTGAACTTGTGCTCAGAATTAAACAAAAGTTAAGAGATAGCACATGACTTCTAATTTTTACTAATTTTTGAAAATTTGTTGGATTTTAAAATTATAAAAATTTAAAAGATAATAGTTAAGTTTTGCCAAATTTTAAATTTAAGTTTCAAGACTTTGGAAACTGAACTTACAATTTTTTTATAAGCTGGTTTTATTTTCAAAAATTAACCCATGTCGACTACTTAGATGCAGGACCTTGTAACCCAACATTTTTGAAAAAGTCAGTTTTTTTCCGTTTCTGGTTGCTGAAGTACCTAAACTACCAGAAAATGCAAAAACCTCACTTTTTCAAAAATGGT
>FIZV01025690.1:0-20879 GCA_900050545.1 Trionymus perrisii | reverse complement strand
AAAATTTTTTGAAAATTAAAAAATTTCCAAATTTAAAAAAATAAAAATTCAGAATAAAATTTTATAAAAGTTATTGTGTAATAAAAAAGAAATAATAAAAACTGGAGTTTAAACGAAATGAAAAAAATGGACCAAGATGTAAAAAAATAAAAATTCAGAACAAGATCAACAAATATAATACAAGATCATAATTCCATAAAAATACAAGCGTTGATTGAAAAACCAACAATAGCCAAAAAATTCATTATTTTAAAAGAGAATGAAAAAACACAGGCACTCAAAAAGTTTCGAGGAGCCTCAATTGTAAGACATGAATGATAAATATTCTTCAGTTGGTAGGTTGGTACAAAATACAGTATTTCATTTTCATACTCCTATGTGATAAATTGAAAATATGCTGTTTTTTGAGAAGATTACTTTTGAGACATACATCAAAAAGTGCTGAAAGATTTGTTTTTTAGCAAAATAAGGCCATAATTTTTCACGTGAAATTTATATTTAGAAACTGAAATAAAAATAAATCAAATTTTTGAATACGGTTGCTTTTAAACCAACTCTTCATCGAATTGTTTCCAACCGAAATTCGAAAAAATTATTCTTAAAAATTTTAATGAGTTTCTGAATAATATTTGAACATGGTTTTATTTTTTTTTTTAAATGACCGTAATTTGAAACAAAAATAGAACAAAATTTTACAAAAACATGTATTTGAAGAGAATTAAAAAAATTGTGAGTAAAAAAAACAATTTCTATTTTTTTTAAATACATATAAATACTTACTGCATCAATAAACTTTTCACCAAAATTTAAAAAAAAAATGGTTTTTTATGAATTTCTGAACAAAATTTGAACAAATTTACGTTCAAATGAGAAAAAAAAATTGTACTTGGAACCAAATTTTGAAAAAACCATTTTTTTGAACAAAATTTCATAAAAATTGTTTCTGAACAAAATTTTTAACGATTTTTTTTAAAAATTAATCAACTGTTAAAGAAAAACTTTAAACCGAGTTCCTCATGAAAAAAATCTTCATTTCAACAAAACAAAAAAAAAATTGACCATAATTTGAAAAAAGTTGAATTTTAAAACAAAACAGAATATTTTGAAAAAAATTAATAATTTTAGAAAACGTACTGAACAAAATTTGAAAAAACTATGCTTTCCAATCAATTTAAAAAAAATTGTACCTGAACATAATTTGACAAAATTTGCTTTGGAGCAATTTTCTCGAAAATTACTAAACAAAATATTACAAAAAAATGAATAAACGTTATTGAACTAAATTTAGAAAAATTAATTTTTGAACAAAAGTTGGTTAGCAAAAAATTTTGTATTTTAATTTAGAAAATTCTCATTTTTTTAATCGCAATTTTTTCACTTCGAGAAGAATCAAATTTTCCATTTTCCTTCAAAAATCAAATATTACGAGTACCGAATGTTCAAACACTTCCACCAAATACCCATCACCATCACCACCACCACTTGGACGATTAATATCACAAACCAACTTAAAAATCCAAATTTTCTCACACAAATCCACTAAAATTTGACACCCTACTCACATCACACGCACAAATCCCAAAATTGATCTAAAAAAACACAAAAAAACCAACAAAAACACACCTTTGAAAATGAAATACCTCGTGGAATGACAATTTAATAAATTAAACATTGCAATAGATAATGTCTACAATGGAAATAAATTACGTATAATAGAAATGCTAACTTTTAACAGGAGTCGATTAAAAATTTATAAACAATAAAAAATGTAACGAAAAGTACACTATTTACAAGAAACAAAAAAATTGAAGAAAAAAAAATCAAGCTTTTAAAATACATTATCTTTAATTTGTTTTTCAAATGGAAGAATTCTCATCGACTTGAGTTCGACTAACCCATGAAAGTTTCAATTCTTAAAAATTATCAACTTCGCATTTGTGGGCAGATCAAAAAGATGATTGAGATGAAGGAAAGAAAAATGCATGAAACAAAAGCTAATGAGGAAAATGAAAATGAAAGCTTATAATGCTTAAAAAATAAATCAGAAATTTTTCTTTTACAATATTTTACTATAGATAAACTTAGAGAAGTGCGTAATAATACGTCTTTTTAATTTTTTTTATATGATAATACTAAAAAGAAGATATAATTTTTTTAATTGAAAAAAAAAAGTAAATAAATGGGGAAAAATAAATAAAATTTATAGGAACCCAGGAAAATTTATTTTATCGTCAACTAAATAGATTAAAATTGCCAATAGAGTATTTTGTATTGGCAACAGTACGCTATACATGTACGTCAACGATTCAATAAAATTATAAATTAAATACAATAAATGGTACATGTCACAATAATAGTCGTCTCGAAAACCAAGACCTATGAGGAATTACTAACGATATACGTACCATACACTTAGAAATAAAAAATTTTGGTAATGGTATAAGAGAAACAAGATGGGCGATTCAAAAAAAATTATTTTGAAATTGAAGCAATCAACAAGTCGACCTTTGCGAATGAAATTTTCATACGTAATTGACGAAAAATACCAATTCAATCTAATGATCCCAAATACCGCGTTTCTTTTTCTTCTTGAAAGTAAATTACGAAATTATGGAAAAAATAAAATTGACCGAAAAATTATTGAATATTTTCAGGTGAATGAAATCCCGCTAGAGCATTCTCAACCATCACACCGCTTCTTTTCTCCTTAACCAATACGTATGCGATATGAGAATGAAAAATACGCGACACTACGAGTAATAAAACGTATCACACACAACTCTGTACACCACTATCTCATCGAATTTAAACAATACGTGCTCCAAAACATTTTTACAATTATACACTTTACGAGTAACAACAAAACTTTTCTTCGAGTATACAAATACAACATAGGAAAAAAAAAACACATTAATAATATTGATCACAATGTTTTAATAACAATAAAATTATAAATATGTTATTTCGTCGTCTGTCACTCGAATCGGTGTAAACGGTTGACTTCTGACAAACAAGGTGGAAAGAAAATCGATACGCATCCGAAAATCTGATAAAAAATTCAAACATTTTTTCTTGACTATTTTTTTTTACAAAAAAATAAAAAAATATGAAAAATTTTAAAATGAAAAACAAAATTTAATCCTCGATTCGTAACCGATCATCGGTCAATATTACACTATTCGGGTAATGATACCAATATTTAAAAATTTTCAGAACTTTAGTAAAAATAATTTCTCCAATAATTTATGAATAATTTCTTATTCTTTGTTTTCAATTTTCCGAAGTCTTGAGAAAAGTCTTCTAAAAATTTTCTGAAGCTTTGTGAAAAATTCTTTCAAAATTTTGTCAAAAATTTCCTGAGGTTCTGTGAGAAATTTTCCTCAATATTGTAGCGAATTTTTTCAAAACATTAGTTTTTTCTGCGGCTCTGTGAATATTCTTTTCGAATTTGTGAAAAAATTTTGTTTTGTTTCAGTTTCTAAATAGGAGTTTTTGGAAATTATATGTAGTTTTGAATTAAGAAAAAGTTAATACATAAATTGCTGGAAAAATCTTCTGTTTTTTTTTTCCAATTTTTCAAAGTTTTGGATTTTTTTTAGAATTTTAATGAAAATTTTTTCACATATTTTTATTTTGATGGATTTCCTTCAATTTTTATATTTTTTTCTAATTTTCTAAAGTAGTGACTTTTTCGTTTTTTGAAACTTTAATAAACATTTCTTGAAGATATTTCTGTTTTTTTTTTTTTATTTTCTAAAAGCTTTGATTTTTTTTTAAATTTTCGTAGAAATTTTCTAATAATTATTTTTTATTTAAAATCATAATAGAAATTTTCTAAAAAATTTGTTATTTTTCAAATTTTTTCCCAAATTTTGATAGGTAGACATAGAAATTTAAAAAATTTTCCAAAGCTTTGGAGTTTTCTTTCAAAATTTTAAATTTTGTAAGAAATTTTCTAATTAAAAAAAATTGAAGGTTCTTAATTTTTTTCAATTTTCTCAAGTTTTGAACTTTTTTCTTGAAAAGTTTTAATATTAATTATATTCTGTTTTTCCAACATCCTAACGTTTCACATTTCTTTTGGAAATTTTCCAATTTATTTTTTCAATTTTCCAAACTACATACTAAGGGAATTTTATTTTCTAATTTTGATAGAATTTTTCCGCACTTCTTTCAAAATTTCCTAAAGTTTTGAATCTTTTTTTCAAATCTTGATAGAAATATTGTGATTTTGTTCACTATTTTAAATTACTCATTTTTTTTTTTAATTATGAAGAAAATTATCTGGTTTTTTTTCAAGTATTCAAAGTTTTACATTTTTGTTAATAATTTTCTGAATTATTTTTTCGTTTTTCAAATAATTGGAAATTTTATCTTTTAAATATTGATAGAAATTTTTTGAAAGTTTTTCTGTACTTTTATTTTATTTTTTTTTCGAATTTTCCAATGCTTTGAATTTTCCTTCTTCAAAATTTATATAAACATTTTTTGAAAGTTTTTCAGTTTTTTTCCAGTTTCCAAATTACTCATTTGATTTTTTTCCAATTTTTTTTTCTTTTAGTTGGATTGAAAAAAATGTTGATCGATATTTTTGGAACATTTCCCGTTTTTTTCTTCAATTTTTAAAAGTTGAGTTATTTCCAAAGTGTTGATAAAAATTTTCTGATTCTTTTTTGTTTTTCATTTTCATTTTTTTCCACTTTTTAAATTTTATTTAGAAGAAATTTTTTTAGAATTTTGTTTGAACACTTCTTTATTTTTCAAAATTTCAATTAAACACATACTTCATTAAAAAATTCATAGAGAACAACTTTTTAAAATTTTTATTTTGAAGTGATGAAAATTAAAATGCCTTGTTGAAAAACAAACAAAAATATTTCTCACGAAGGGATAACGAACTTTTTGTATAAAAAGAAGATACTCAATTCGGCAAAAAAAAGGAAATGAATTTGCGAGAAAAATTGTTGAAAAATAACTTCACAATGAAATCTCAAAATTACATACGTACTCGCCATAAACGAATGAAAATCATCTGATATCAATCTACAGTTTTATCTTTCAAGTGAAATGAGCAAATTTAGTTTTTACTCAACGATTTGTCAATATTTGGTTCGGTAGGTGGTGGTGGGTTTTCTGTTGAAGCTGGGCATGTGTGAATTCAACTACATACTCAAGTACTGACGAATACTTGATATATATTTTTCAACGGTTCTGCAGAAATATTTCGTGATTTCTCTTCTATCAGTTGCTTGAAAAAAAAAAAAAAATTCTTCGCCTCACATCGATCAAATCATCAAAATGATCATAAATTCGCGAATCAACTTTGTAAAAAGAAAACTGTAATCAAGAATAGAAATCAACAGTTGTGCTCCCTCTACACAATATTTTCTATTTTATCATTCACATTACTCACGAGTTTCATTTTCACCGAAATATGCAATTTTATTAACCAACGAGTACACTTCTACACGTGGATCAAATCTCAAACCGCCTGTAATTCTTGAAACACTATTAGCTCACCTATAAATCGAATTTTTTACCAAAAAATAAAAACACCCGACAGAAATCTATCCTCATTCGAAAAACGAACCCAACCAGGCTATAAATTAAGACGTAATACACCATAACTTCAATCATATTTTCAACAAAGCAGAAAAATTTCAGACCGATCAATCAGCCTACATCGTCAGTTCGATCAAATCAAATTATGTCTCTACGTCACACTTCGAGGTATAAATGACATTGGGTAAGTAATTCATTACAGCGGAAAATGTTTTTAAAAATTGAATAAAACAATTGACCTATTTGTTAAGGCAGATATTCGAGTGAGTAAATGGAAAAGCGAAATTTTTTATTTATAAATTTGTATCGCTCAAGTAATTCCCTGAAGACTTGTTACTTATTTCCTTTTTGCGTCAATCAACATTTTCGTTTCCATTTCATTCGTACAAGGAAATGGAATTTGATTAGAGACCGGCAGAGAATAGTTCGATTGACCAAATTAATTATTTAATGACGAACGTAATACGCATCACGCGAAAGTAGGTGGTTCGTTTTCGGCGGGTGTAGTCAAATGTTTTTTTTTTTTACGATTAAATCAGATAATTATTTTCTGAGGTCATTGTCAATATAAAACTGATAGAAAATTATGGTATCTGTATGACCATTGTTGGGAATAATTTATGTGAGAACGAATCGAGTTATATCGTCTGAAAACCCATAAAACTATTTTTAAAAATAAGTACCTGGCAAGAAATGAGATTTTCTTCCACAGAAGCTCTAGATCACAGTTTATGATTAGAAGTTAGCCAAGAAAGTCCTTCATATAGACCGTCGCCGCTTGTCGCACACGATGGCTGAACGTACCAATTTCTATCTCTGATACGAGTGAGACCTAGTTTTTCTTGAATTTCGTGCGGTTTCATAGCTAGAAAAAAACAGTAAAATTTCATTAAAATAGAGAAAAAATTCTCGAAAAAATCTCACCCATTTTAATCTTATCTCCGCCAAGAACGGTGACAGGAAGTAAATTATTCAACACGAATGAGATAAGTTTATCGTAATAGTAATATGAAGTGAGTACCATCTGGTAAATCTTGCTTATTTGCGAAAATTAAAATAATAGCGTCTCTCATTTCTCTGTCATTAATAATTTTATGCAGCTCTTGGCGCGCCTCGTCGATTCGATCTCGATCCGCGCAATCTACGACGAATATTAATCCCTGAGTACCGGTGTAATAATGCCTCCAGAGGGGTCGTATTTTATCCTGGCCGCCGACATCCTGTGAATTAAAACATTATGCGGTTATTACGAGGAAATTGCGTGTTGACTAGTTTACGCAACCAATAAACGTACCCAAACATTAAATTTCACATTCTTATACGTTACTGTTTCTACATTAAATCCAACGGTGGGAATTGTTGTCACTGATTGACCTAATTTTAATTTATATAATATAGCTGAAACCAAACACAGCGCGGTTATTATCAAAATAGATGAATTTTCCAAATAATCGTTAAAGAAGCGTACTCGTTTTTCCAGCAGCGTCCAAACCCAACATCAATATTCTCATCTCCTTATTTCCGAAAATCTTCGAAAGTAGTTTGCCCATTTTTTTCGCGGTGTTTTATATGATCAACATCGGGATAACTGAAACAACATGACAAATTATTATCCCACGTAATAACACGAGAGTATTTCTTAATTACTGTTGGTTAACGTGAACTATGACCGTTTTATCAAACAAATTATAAACGAGTTGTTCAACGTAAGGTCGTTTTTATCAATTAGTTCTTACTAGTGTTAGTAACTCATTTAGATGGAATTCCCGGGAATTCCACACCGAAGAGTGTAATCAGTTTGAGGGTATGAGTGTTCGTGCAACTATTGCTATTTCACAAATAGTTCAGCGATTGTAATAAAATTTATGATGAAAAAGTCGTGAAATTGTTCGTTGAGCACAACAATATGAAAACATGAATGAAGTATGTCAACATAATTTCGATAGACTCACATTGACAAAGGTGGGAAATTAAGAAATTTAAAACTACTTACTTCGAGTGGTTACATTTAAATTGGTAGAATTTACACGATTTATTTAAACGCGTACGTTTGAAGATAAACGGTGAATTAATCGAACCATGTTCACAAATTTAAAAGACCGTGCAGCAGATGAAACAGAAGTCCAACCCAAACATCCGCCTTTCTCATTTCTTTCCTGTTTCATGTTTTTTCTCCTTTCCACATGTTCAAGTTCAACTTACGTGCCTTCGTTATATTCAAATGCTTCAAAATTTGAAATTTTTCTTGTTTTTAGCTGGTGCTGATTCTAAAAAATAAAACCGAAAGTTAAAAAAAAAATTCAATTTTTTTTCGTTTTTTTTTTTACAACAAAAACAATTTTTCAAATCTTAAGAAATCAAAAAAATGGATTAATTTCTTGAAAAATAATTCATAAAATTTGAAATCATTCGCCTCGTACTTTGTACTATCTAATTATTCAACCTAAACCTCAAAATGCGATAACTTCCGAGTGTAAATTGATCAGTGGTGGACTTGAAATTTCAATCCGGCTTTTTCGGCATCGGTATCTTTCTCATAACTCATCGTTTGTACTGAAATAATAGTGATTCTTCGAACTGCATTCCTATCGACCACTCTTAAACCCTTAAAATGTCCAACAAAAGGAAACCAGAAGATCAATCATATATAGAAGAAAGTGATCTACTTACTATCAGACCTCTGTAAGTACTTGTGTTTTACGTCGTTTGAAACATTACTCCCTAAGAAATCATCAATGTGTTTCCTAATTTTGTAGTGGAGCAGGTCAAGAAGTAGGTCGATCATGTATAATGTTGGAATTCAAAGGGAAAAAAATCATGGTAAATTTTCTTTTCCAAATTTATCATTGGAGTGTTCTCGTATTGCTAAAAATTTATATTTACAGCTCGATTGCGGAATTCATCCAGGTCTCACCGGTATGGACGCTTTACCCTTCCTTGACTTGATTGAAGCTCACGAAATCGATGTGTTACTAATTTCCCAGTAAATACCAATTTTTCGATGTGCTACAATTTTCTAAAATTACTTTCTTAATTGAGATATTTTTCATTCTAGTTTTCACTTGGATCATTGTGGTGCATTACCTTGGTTCTTGATGAAAACGAATTTTAGGGGACGTTGTTTCATGACTCACGCTACCAAAGCTATTTACAGATGGTTATTATCAGATTGTATCAAAGTCAGGTAAATACTTCTGTGAAATTAAATTATGAATCAAATTATTGCGACTGTAGGTAACGTTTAAATTGTATTTGGTGTAGTAATATATCTACGGAACACATGCTCTATACTGAAGCTGATCTGCAGAAAAGTATGGACCGAATTGAAACTATTAATTTTCACGAAGAACGAGACGTAGGCGGTGTGAGATTTTGGGCTTACAATGCTGGGCATGTGTTAGGAGCTGCAATGTTCATGATAGAAATAACTGGAGTCAAGGTAAACAATTTGAATTCATTTAGAAACAACATGACATTTATGAATAAACATTACTTTTTTAAATTTTAGGTTTTGTACACCGGTGATTTTTCAAGACAAGAAGATAGACATTTGATGGCTGCAGAAATACCCGGCGTTCATCCTGATATTTTAATTACGGTACGAACGATTTTTTTTTTAAACCAACAATTGTATTTTTTAAATTTAAATTTTTGTATTTTAAATTCAGGAAGCGACCTATGGAACACATATACACGAAAAAAGAGAAGAACGAGAGGCACGATTTACTTCCATCGTCCATGATATCGTTACTCGAGGTGGTAGATGCCTCATTCCCGCGTTTGCTTTGGGAAGAGCTCAAGAATTATTGCTCATGTTAGGTAAGTAAAGAACCAATGGCAATCTGATTTTACTTTTCCTCCGACTAATTGAACGTTTTCCAGATGAATACTGGGCTGCTCATCCTGAACTTCACGATATACCTATTTATTATGCGTCGTCGTTGGCCAAAAAATGTATGGCAGTGTATCAAACGTACGTAAATGCGATGAATGATCGTATAAAGAGACAGATAGCTGTAAATAATCCTTTCGTTTTCAAATACGTTTCCAATTTGAAGGTAATGTAAGGTTTTGAAAATTTCCTAAATCTGAAATTTCGCGTTAAATTTATTCTATATGAATTTCCTAGGGTATTGATCATTTCGAAGATATAGGACCTTGCGTTGTTATGGCATCTCCTGGTATGCTACAGAATGGCTTATCAAGAGAATTATTCGAAGCTTGGTGCACAGATCCTAAGAATGGTGTTATTATAGCTGGTTCGTAACTTCCACATGAAACTTTTTTTTAGAATCTTATTTGACACATTCGATGTTTTTTCTTTCTTGAAATTTAGGTTACTGCGTTGAAGGAACCCCCGCCAAGCAAATCCTCTCAGATCCGGAAGAGATAACCACAATGACCGGGCAAAAACTACCGCTTAAGATGTCCGTAGATTATATTTCATTTTCGGCCCATACCGATTATCAACAGACCAGCGAATTTATTCGAATTTTGAGACCTCCTCAAGTGGTTAGTTTCGCAAGCGAAACATTAAGAGGGAGTGTTTTTCATAATTAAGGGATTCATTTTTACAGATATTAGTTCATGGTGAACAAAATGAGATGCAGCGATTGAAATCTGCTCTAGAGAGAGAATACGAAAATGATCCAGATACAACGATTGTGGTGCATAATCCGAAAAATACACAAGCTGTCGATTTATACTTCACAGGAGAAAAAACCGTTAAAGTAAATTATTAAAAAAATAATAGTAATAGTAATGGTTCAACCTTACGAGGTATTCATAAATTAAAATTCCTCACAGGTAATTGGATCATTAGCTGTGGAGAAACCTGCAGGCGGACAAAATTTAAGCGGTATTTTGGTGAAGAGAAATTTCAGTTATCATATGGTTGCGCCTAATGATTTATCTAGTAATTACTTTTGAAATTATTTTTAAATAATTGTTCTTCCAAGTGATTCTCTATGATAATTATATTTTTTGCAGAATATACCGATATGACAATGAGTCAGGTCACTCAGCAACAATCTGTTAGCTTCTCCGGCTCATTACCTGTGCTGAAATTTCTTCTATCGCATTTAGCCGGATGTCTGGAACAATTAGATGATAAAAGGTTACGTGTCTATAAAGCAATTGATATATCCATTGAGAATCGTATGGCCGTACTCGAAGTAATACACAGTCGATCTAATTATGGCGTATTTTAGATCAACAATGCTAATATTTTATTTATTCATTTAGTGGGTGGCTACTCCTGTAAATGATATGTACGCTGATGCAGTTTTATCTGCTATCCTACAAGCTGAAGCTATCGGAGGAACGGTTTCTAAAACTATTCCTCTCCCTGCGATGAAAATGGATAGGAGCCATTTTAAAGTGAGTTGAAATTTATGTGCAGTATTGCTGAAGATATTCTCGAAATTAAATTCGTTTCTTTGTCAAACAGGAATGTTTGATCGAATTATTACAAGATATGTGTGGTGACGAAGCAGTTCCTAAAATTTTCAAAGGCGATAAATTAACGATAACGTTAAACAATCAAAAAGTCAATATTGATTTGCTAAATTTGGTAAGTCGGTTGTATTGTTTTATTAGAGGATTTTTTTCGTGTAAAATTGTCAGTTATTTGATGACGAACTTATATTTACAATTTTTGTGTTTTAGGAAGTGACCTGCGAAGATGAAAGTATTCAACAAATAATCCAAACTGCTGTTTCCCAGTTGCATAATTCATTAGCTCCTGTGATGGTCGATCTTCGTAATTAATATATTTATTTTTGTGATAATTTTCATGTTCATTTAATAAATAACTAATCACGTTAAAAGCCTACTTACGTATACCTAGTTACCTACGAGCACTTCAAGTATAACCTATCAATGACGTTGGATTTTATTCAACTTCTATTTTCAGTCATTCTCCACTAATGATTTCTTCTGTACTTATAAATATGGTAGGTACTAGCTATGGAGTAACTTTTAAAAATGAAAAAAGGAATCTAGGAAAACTATAAAACATAGAAGAAATTAATGAATATTCAGCCTTATTTCATTGGGAGCATTTTTACTTATTCATTTTAATTCCATTCGTGTTTTGTTATTAATTAAACATAATTATGGGTATCTACTGAATCAGGAGGAAAATTGGCTGATTGAATTTTTTTTATCCTTTTACGAGTGGATAGAATATTTGATTTTTTAGAGACAGTAGATCCGCTCCTCCTCTCACCAATTATTGTGTATTTATGGGAGGATTTTTTTTGGAAACATAGGTATCATGTCACGTCTTATTGAATTGCAAGGAAATATTTTTCAAACAACGAAAATTTTCTATTATTAATTTTACTGCTTTGCTTTTGTCTTTATATAAGTATATAACTGCCCCACTCGTCCTCACCACACCTCTTCTTCGCCTCTACGTCCTTCATCTACTCTTATCAATCAACTCGCCGCATGCTTATCAATTCCTCAAGTTGTGTATTTGCAGGACTTTTTTGACTAGAATTTCCCAAAATTGAGTATAATTTTTGAATTTTTACGAAACGATGGCATTATCCAATCGGATCTATCATTCGTGAGATTTCAATTACACCTGAAGCACTTCTGAAGTTCTGAAGTATCGTTAATTAGCTCTAAGAACCGACACACCGAAACACATCATGATAATCCGGTAAATATCGCTAAATTATGTCACCATCTATGCGCTACGCTACAATTTTCTAGTTTGCCTATTCTTTGCAGAAGTTTTCGTATCAGTTCTGTCTCTTTAAAACCATTCATCACTCGCTCGATATTCGCTAGCGCTAAATTACGCGACGAATCTAGCTCGGACGATGAAAAACCTAAACCCAAAAGCGATTCGCGCAGAAAAGAAGCTGCGAGGAAATTAGAAGAATTGGTTCTAAAAATGACTAAAGAAATCCCTGGTGATGAAGAACAGAGCAGATTAGCTACTCAAGTGAGAATACCAAAACCTAGAGAAATAAATAGGCAGAAAGGACTCGATGCCAAGAAGCAAAGACAACTTGAAGCTGAAAGACGGGAAAAAGAAAAACTAGGTTTGTGAATAGGAATAACTTGAATATATTCGTTGTAGTTCTATGATCGTAATAAAAATCCATATCAATTTTCGCACAGGTAATCAGTTAGCTGAAGCAGCTACCAAAGTAGCCGAAACTCTGGGCGGTGATACTAAGAAAACCGAGTCGGAGTTATTAAAAATATACTTCTCACGTCGTCAAAAACCATCTGAATCCGAAGATGGAGAGGAATCATGTACTGGGTCTGATGTTCCATTGAAGTATTATTAATTTGTTGCATTTTATGTACGATGAATTTTTGGTTACTATAATTACTGTTTTTATTCAATAGAGACGTATTATCTGGAATGAAAGTGGAAAAAAGTGAAGACATACCAAGAGAGGTATCTCGAGCTTATCAGGTCAGGTCAATGATGCAAGATACCATGACCAAGCCTAAACAATTCACCAAAAGGCATAGGAGGTAACTGAGATTTATTTATGTACATGGAAACAAATTAGGTAAATAATAAGTCATGTTTTATTTCTTCTAGATCATTAGATCAATTAAAAGCCAACATTTTTGGCGAACAACCGTTTAAATATTTCGATGTTGATAAAATCAAAGCCCAAAATGTAACACCAGTCTCATTACCTACGTGGGATTATCTTTACGAACGTGATTTGAAATTGTTAATCACTCATCCTCCGAAGAATATTTTCGAGCAACTTATTCAATGGACGGAACAAGGAAAAGTTTGGAAATTCCCTATTGATAACGAACAAGGTAGGTACTGATAATATTTTTTATTAACGATTGCACGTCATTGATTCTAATCCTTATTCCTTATGTTTTTTTTTTTCAGATTGGTTGGAAGAACAAAAGTACGACTTCAGTGATCATGTGTTTTTAGAACGTTGGTTGGAACCTTGGTGTCCGGAAACTGGTCCGATACGTTATTTTATGGAATTGGTATGTGTAGGATTATCGAAAAATCCTTACTTGACCGTTCCCGAAAAACAGGCTCATATAATCTGGTACGAGCATTACTTCAGGAGTAAGAATAACTTGTTAGTTGAGACCGGTGCTGGTAAAATCAAAGATCGACCGGTTGCCGAAAGTGCGAGTGCTTAATTAGTTTGTTAAGTTATAAATTTTATCGTTTCAATACCTACATGTTGTATAAAATTTGTAACAATAAAAATTTTTTATTTTCCATAGTTGGAAATCCTGAAATGTGTAAGTGGTAAATTCTAATCCTGCGACCTCAATTTATAACCCATTTTAACTTTTTGACCAGCTTCGGAGCTTTTCTGGAAGCTGTAACACCACAGAAAGTGTCAAACAAAGCACCACACTTGACGAAGCCTCCTGATTGGTCGAAACTTTTCCAAAATTTTGATAACGAATATCTCAATTTTGATCCGATTTTGAAACTGTTAGTAAATTTACAATCATGAGGTTTTACTATATCACCTCAGACTACTAATTTACCCATTTTCGTCAAATTTTTCAAATTAAAAAAAGAAGTCATTTTGAGTGGGCAGAAATTCAAAAATTTTTCAAGTTATTGTTTGTGGTTCGAATGTGATGAAATTTCATTTGCAGGCTAACTTAGGATCGTAGAATTTACACTCGAATTAATAGGGCTCCTGGAAGCTGTAATATGCTCAAAATGTTAATTTTGCCTCAATTTCGTCCGACTATGCAATCAGAATAACTCACTAGAAAAATTCTCAAGTTACCATTTTCGACGAGATGTGAAGGAGAGCATTCCTGGTTAATGGAAATTCCCGTTTACTAACACTAATTCATAAAGGAAAATGCCTTTTTCGTGAACATATTTTATTACAGTATCAACCACAATAATCGGTAATTCGAAAAAAAAATTAAAAAAAAAGTACACGATACAACGAACTTTTACGTAACAAATGCACCACATTCATACGAGACTAAAATAAAAATTATTCAATAAGCCTTCTTTTAACGCTTAAAAAAGTAGGAAAAAAAATAAATGCGTAAAATTAATCTCCAAAATAATAATCTCGATAAAAAGTACACCCTACAATTACAAATACGATAAAAAAAGTGGATAAATAATAAAAAGAGAAAATTATTCGTTGGGTCTTAGAACTACATCTTTGAAAACATAACGTTTAAAATGATGAAAAAATACAAATACAACAAATTCAAAATAATTTACAAAGGAAGATCGAAGTAACGGTCGCTTTCTAACTTACTTCTTTCATTGTATAAAAAATAAAATTCTAAAAAACAATTGTGAAGTTGAGACAAAAATATACAACTAGAGGGTGTTACGTTTCGAAGCTTGTACATGGAGCAATTATAAAATATTAAAAAGAGAATGTCACGAATAATTTATTAACCGATTCAATTGAACTTTTTTTTCACTACATCGATCTTTACAACAATCAGACTTAAGTATGTGTAATCACGTAAGGATACGACCATTGTTCGTATATAAATAGTATTATTTTCAAATATATCACATGCTAATTGGATCAATAATACGGTTTAATTTACAATTCATCTTTATCACTTGCTGCTTTCGGTTTGCCATTGCGATCGTAACCTTTCAATTCGTCGGTTGCATGAGCGGCGATATATTTGATGAAATCTTCGAGTTCTCGACCGCCTTCGTATCTGACAGGTTTACTCTTGTTATCTTTGCTGATCCAGTAGAGCGTTGGGAATCCACGTACGTCGAATCCGGATGGTACATCGTTGGCGGTAGCGTCCATTTTTACAATAGCTACGTTCTCGTTTTTCAACTAAAAATATGATAAGTGGATTTTAATGAAAGTAGTTCATGTAATTGTGATTTTTCAAAAACTAGGCTTACTTTTTCTCCGAGTTCTTCGTAAATTGGAGTCAATTTCTTGCAATGTCCGCACCATGGAGCGTAGAATTCGACCAAGGTATCTTTTCCATTGTTGGTGACAACTTCATCAAAGTTCTTAGCAACTGCTACCTTGACTGGGCCTGAGTTATCGGCTGGAATTTCTTCGGATTTCAAATAAGGAGTCAAGTTTCCAGCTGCTAACTCGTTCATGAATTTTTCGAACGATTCGATCCTGTAATTCGAAAAACTTACAAATGGCGGAATTTATAAATTGATAAGATATCTGGGCAAAGATCACTTACGAAAATTCGTCTTTCATGACGTATTTTTGTTTGTTATCTCTAACAGTGATGAGCGGCTTGTCTGATGCAACGTAATCGAATCCAAATTCGTTCAATTCGTGTTGGAAGTCATCTTTGGCACTGATGGCGAAGTTGTATTTACCTTGGTAGTTCTTGGCTACTTTCAAAATTCTGTTTCTCCAGTAATTTGTACCTGAAAAGTGTTTCCAATTTAGTATAATTATTTGATTTACTGTATGTTTATGTGACAAAAATTAATCTTTTACCTTTGGGATTTTTCACGTAATCGACACCATAGTAGGCGACAACCAAAGGCGATTTGAAATCGTCGTTATTATCAGTGGTTCTGTGACCAACCAATCCATGGCTGTAAAATGAACAAAGTTGAAAATTTGCTGCAACCCAGATATAAAATTTGAACATTTACTCGACTTACTAGTTTTGTTTGATGAACTTTTCTAATTCGAATTCAGCACTGCTGCCAGTAAAATCGATAACACTTTCTTCAAATTTGCTACTCAATACTTTAGGGCGGAATAATTTCACAGCCTCGTCTCTGTAAACGAAATGAACATTAATTCTTCGTCTAAAAAATATCAATCGTTATTACCACAATACTTACTCGACTTTTTGTTCCTTGAGTACCTCTTCATCTTCGGTATGAGCAAAGCTAACCTTTTCTCTAAGTTTATCGGCCACATTCAAGAATGCTTTCTTGAGATCAGAATCTTTTTTAAAGAATCCAACAACAGTAACTTCTTCTTTGGTGAACCATTTGGTGAAATCTAACAAAGACGAGAGTTTCTTGGATCCTGGGCCAACTTGCGATTTCATGTACTTGACGATACCATCTGAAATATCAATACTTGAAGAACTAGTCTCGTAAATCGCACGGTTCGAGGAGTAAAATACGTACCGGCATTTCTGGGCCCATTGTATTCCTTCACCACTTTACCTAATCGGAATATTTTCAACGTAGGATATCCAGATACATCAAAGTTACTGCAAGTGGATTTACCAGATTCGGTACAATCGACCTATTACCAACGTGTTATCATTAGTACATGTAAGTTCATTGTGGATGGAAAAATGAACGCAGAAGATCTATACCTTTACTAAATAAATCGGAGGATCATTTTTGTTCAAGACGGAAGCCGCTTTTTCAAAATCCGGCTTTAGTCGTTTGCAATGTCCGCACCTGTCGAACAAAGCCACGTCAGTAAACACGATATCAATCAACATAATATTCGCACCGGAATTCTGTTTCCGGCATATTCGTAAACAATATTGGACACGATTGGATTTCCAACAACTTACTAACGAGTTGGAGGATCGTTTTCTAACATAGGCTAAAGTATAACACACTTATCTAGGATTGATTTAGAGTAAAATACTCACCATGGTGCGTAGAACATCACCAAAGCGGTGTCGAATTGAGAGATGCTGGATTCGAAATCATCGTCGGTAAGTTGAAAGACGTCCGATTCATTACCGTAAACATTAATTAAACTACTAAGTAGAAACGAAAGGATAAATAATCGAGAATACATGATAACGAAAATAATCGAAAATTTTTGAATTTAACCCTACGTGTAATTTTCTGAACTGATATATGACGAAAAAATGAATACTAAGCCATTCCACTTTGCTTTGAGCGGACAATAATCGGTAAACTTCTCACTTGGCGAAATATCATTGGCTGATGTTGTCTCAACGCCGAACGTGTAAATTGACTGATGCGCAGATTCAAATTAAGATAAGAGATAAAAAAGTGACGCCAGTGTCAGCTGCTCGAAATCGTTTTATACGAAATTTTAATTTTACTTTTTTTACTTTTTTTTTTTTGCTTATTTACGAATTTTTAATTTTTATTTTATTGCTTATTTACGAATTTTTAATTTTTATTCATTCCTCAAACTATGATTTTATTGAACTGATCTGATTGTGAAGTAAATATTAAATAACGTTATTAATTCTATGATTATTGACCCTGATGAAAATCTTCCTTATGCTCATTTTCATGGAGTGTGGTCGTGGTCGTTCCAAATATCAACCGCCTGTATCAATCACTTTTGTCCTCGTTTCAGCTTAAAGCTTCTAAATCTAAACTTTATGCAAACGATTGATTTCGATTGCAGATTTTTTGCAAGCTACCAAACTTGGGTTCTATTTTCAAAAAGAGCATTAAAAAAATAAAGTCATAGGTAAATGATCTGAAGAATATGTAGACCTCTCATGACGTTTTGTTTAAAATGAATGCGTATTGACCGATTCATATAAAATATTACCAACTTATCAACAAAAAGTTATGAGGGGATCCACATTTATTCTTGGGCACCTTGCCTATGAATTCAAAAAAATGAAGTACCTAATAATAATATCTTTTGGGAACTGTTCATCGGTACTTCGGTAGGTATGCAGTAGGTATGCACTGCAGTGACTGCACTAACATTATTAATGAATTGAAAAGAAAACACTTTCTATATAACTATTTAATTGAAAGAAAGTTTACATTCGGAACGACTACATAGAACATAAAAGCATTAATTATATATAAAAACAAATGTAATATTATAATGCAAACAATAAAATTAAATTAAAACAATTACACGATAGTACACTTTTGTCGTAATATTTACACTTTAAAAATTTCATTATAATTAATATGTCTCTAATAAATATCCTTTACAGAACATCTTATATGAATTGAACAAAATCCATCAGCTGCAAGCTGTAATAAACTTTAGCAACAAGACGCGCAAACTTGATAACAATGAAAAAATTAAAATAAAACGCATATTACGCACAATTAAGGCAGGCCCACGATCGATGCATAAAATAAATAAAATAGTACATGTACATACATTAATTGGCAATTCATGAAAACTGTCCGCTTACAAATTAACAACAAATAGTCATGCGAATTATCAAAAAAAAAAAAAAAATTAATAATAACCATCATTTTAGCATTACTACAATTGTAACGTCAACTACATAAAACATGGCTATTTTAAAAAACTCAATACCTGGCTGATAATCTATTCGTCACAATTCGCTATAAAACAAATTAAAATTACAAATTACAATCAATGTTGTTTTTTTTTACTTGGACGCTTCACAATATTCCATTACGTATTTTGCGGTACAATATAGAGAAAAAAAATCGCCTTATACATTATCAATACGTAGACTGCACCGTCCGCCACACACAATACAACACTAATTATTTTAAATCAATACTGAAAAAATGGAAATGTTTAAAAGATCGAAACGAAACAGAAAAAAAGAATAAAAATAAAAATAAATTAGAATAACACAAACGCTTTCTGTTTCAAAATTATATAAATAAAAAATTACGAGAGATTGAAAAATGTTTTGCCTTTCATGAAATACATATAAAATGCAAAGTTACGTATAAATATTTTCGAAAATTTGGTTCGTTCATTGCAACGGTCCAACTTTTGGCCTTTTAGCTATCTTAGGATGTAAAACTCCTCTATATTTGGTACCGTTGATTTTGATTTTTACTACAACTGGAGACGAATTGACTGTGTTTTCCGTATCTGCAAAATAATAAAAATGAAATATGTTAAGTACACTATTTTTTAATATCTAAGCTTAAGAAATGTAACTCGTTAAAGAAGTTGCCTATTCAAAGCCTGGTATGTACTTTAAGATGAATAACAATAATCAAGCTAACATAATAATGTTAATTAATTCAACAAGTAAGTGGTAAGGGTATTTTTTCACAAAAGGGTTTACAATATTTCGAGCTCAAATCTTAAAAATTTTATCACCCCATTTTTTTTCAATAAAATTTGGGCTGTAAAATTTTAAATTGAAATGAGTACACCATTGAAGACTCCGAAAATTCGTTCACTATGAGAATCACTGTTTTTTGAAGAAGAAAACTAATAAATTTTTTGAAAAGAAAACTCTTGCCTTTTTAGCCGAATTTATGAAGGCTATTGTTTTTTTTTTTTTTGAAGGAAAAATTACTCAACTCGGAGAAAAAAAATGAATTTACTTAGAATAAAAAATCCCCATTTTTTAATTTTTTGGAGAAAAATTTCTTATTGTATTTTTAGAAAAGTTTTACATTTTTGTAAAGGACAGAAAAAAATTTTTACTCAATTTTTTTGAGCAAAAATCTTTTAATTTTATGCAGAAAAAATCTGTTTTCATTTAAAAAAAATGATAAATCATAATTTTTATCCCCAAAAAATCTTATTTTTTAGAAAAAAATTACTCTCATATTAAACATTTAAAAAATATTAACCAACTAGCCTACCCTTCGGATAAAATCTAACATCATAAAAAATCCCAAGTACTCTACCCTACTGCCATTTTGAAAAAAAAAAGTGTAGATAAATACCTTGACTAGAATTATTCATAGGTATCTGACAATCCTGTTCATCATCAGAATCACTATCTGTATCTTCGGTTTCGTTTTCCTCCTCATCTTCGCCATCATTTTCACGAGCTTCCCTCTTGGGTGGAGGTAATTCCAAGCTATTCCTTTCTTCTTTACGATTTTTACCCAGATCGAGTGGTGCTTCGTTATTGGAATTTTGACTGGGTGGCCTAGCAGGTTGGAATGGTAATACTGGAGGTTGCTGAAGCGGCGTTTTCATTCCGTTGTACAAATTCCATAACGCCAGTTGGGTCATGAAACCGCTTAAATTACTCGGTTCAGGCAATTCAGGAGACGAACCTGCGGACAAAAATTAATCTCGAATAAGCCTACCAGATTCGTATTTTTTTTCCACTTTTTAAATTACGAACGATCAAATACAATCTTAAAATTATTCATCTAATTCATTATACGACTTCGATTGAGATTTTTTTTTAGACATGAAAATAATGCTTACTCGTCGTACCATAGATGCGAAAAAATTTATCAATGTGTCACTGGCGAAGCCAGCCTGTGTGCCCGCACGGGCACACCTGTTCAGAGATAAAACAGAAGGGGAGGGGGTGAAAAAAAAGGAAATATCATAGGTAGAGAAGTTATGGAAGTCTGATTTCCCTCCAAAATTCCAAGGAAATGAGATTTTTATGAAGTGATTATAAAAAATAAAAATTTGAAAACCTTGTAAAAGTGGTGTTCAAAAATTCTGGAAAATCTTGAA
>FIZV01025688.1:0-18097 GCA_900050545.1 Trionymus perrisii | reverse complement strand
TCCTTGAATTTTTAAATTTTATAAAATTTTCCCAAATCGTTTAATTTTTTAAAGTTCTCGAATTTGCAAAAATTATTAATTTCTCAAAAATTGCGGAATTTTCGAAAATCACCCCTTTTTCAAAAATTGACAAATTTCATAAAATTATCAGCTTCTCAAAAACTGACAAATTTTCCAAAATTATCGAATTTTTTGAAATGTCAAATTTCTAAAAATATATCAGTTTTTCAAAAAGTGAAAAATTTCCAAGAATTCTTGAATTTTTTGAAATTATGAAATTTCTTGAAATTGTTGAGTTTTTTAAAATTCTGAAATTCGCAAAAATTTCAAAAATCATCACCGTCTCAAATATGGCCAAATTTCTAGAAAATTATCAGTTTCTCAAAAACTGATGAATTTTTAAAAACTGTCGAATTTTTCAAAATTGTTAATTTTTAATGATCCAGTAATTTTTCGAAATTGTCAATTTTCAAAAATGGTAAATTTTTAGTGATCCAATAATTTTTCAAAATTGTGAATTTTCAAGTTCAAAAATTGCCAAATTTTCACTAATGCATCTCTTTCCCCGCCCACGCTCCTCCAAAATACGTACATCAAAAGATACATAAAATTAGAGCCCTCATAAAACCATCTAAAAAAATAAATACAAATCAAAAAAACGAAAAAAATTTTCACCTTAATTAATTTTTTTTTTCAATTCCAATTAATATAATTTTTTCCCCTCGTTGAAATTAATTAATTTTTTTTCAAATCCACTTCATTAAAATTCGTCCTTCTATATCATTTTGTGAAAATTCAATCTACTCAGAATAAAAATTTCCTGCTAAATGCGATTTTAATGTTATTAAGAATTTAAAAAAAATAATAATAATAACCTCGAGTAAAATGAATAAAAATAGGTTAATAAAATATCTAAATGGCTCATTCATCACTACTCCATGCAAAGAAAATTTTTATTCGCCAATTCACGTAATCATACGATGGTACTCGCTGGTTCATTATAACTGGTATGAATAGGTAGGTACTTCTAGTTTCAAAAGTTCATCCTTATGCATTCGATGATCTTTGCCCTTCGTCTACTTGCACCGGTAAAATTATACAAATGCAACTTTCATTTCACGAACGAATAGTGCAGCACCGAAGGGAGAGGAATCGTAAAGAAAAGACCGAGTATTATGCCAGATTAATATTCCTTTCCATGAGTATCAATTCATAAACTGCCTCTGCGACTTGATTTACTTCATCATTTTGGGTCAACTTTACCTTAAAGCCCTTTCCGTTTGAATTAAATTAATCAACCTCGTCATTTGTTGTGCGCATATTATCACGAACAAGGGACAGCACATATAACGAATCAAGGACAACGAGAAGGAAGTACAGCTAGCTACGTATAAAAATTATGAAAAGATGAAAACAGTGTTTAACATTCCAAGTTTCTTTGCCTTTGTCGGCGATGAAACTTCTGCGTTCTGATTTTCTTGGAATTTTAACATGGGCAAATTTGAAGAAATTTTAGATTTATATTTTAAACTTATTATTATTAAAACATATTTTCAGAGAATCTACTCGTATTTGAAAATTTTTTGAAAACAATTCCTTTGCGAAACTTTTTAAAATGATACTCGATTCATTGAAAAAATTTCGTGAGAATTTTCAATTTTTTAAAATTCTTATTACATGGTGTCTACTTACTAATTTTTTTCCGGACCAAAAAAGTTTACCCCCCCCCCCCCCAACAAAAAAATATAATTTCTCAAACTTATCCGCGAATGAACAAAAACTTTTTTTTATAATAAATCACAAAAAATTTACCGAGTCTTAGCAACATGTAAAACTTTTTTAAATAATACTCATGAGAATTTGTAAAATTTTTCATCTGAAAGAAATTTTTACAAGATTTTCATTAAAGGCCATCAATTTTTTAAAAATTATTCCGTATTTCATAATGTTTGACAAAATATCTAAAAGTCACATACTTATTCTTTCATTTTTTCATTTTTTTGTAACTTTTTGATATTAGGTATGTTGGTTTGAAAATTTTTCCTTTAAAATATCTAACAAAATATCTAAAAGTCATAAATTAGCTAAAAAAAATAACATGATATCTGAAACTTACAAAAACATTAAGGTCAAAACTTGAAAAACAAAGTCAATTTTCTATTTGTACCTAACTACTTGTTTTTTATGTGGTTTTATAGGTTTCTAGTTTTACGAGTTCATCGATTTTGAGTAATTTGATAGTTTTTGAGAAACTGACAATTTTTTAGCAATTTCAATATTTTTACAAATTCAGTAATTTTTGAAAATTTGCCAGTTTTTAAAAGGGCAATGATTTTTGAAAATTCTGAAATTTTTGAAAATTTTATGATTTTGAAAATTCAACAATATTTTGAAAAATCAATAATTTTTATGAATTAAGTATAAATTTTTGAAAAATCAATAATTTTTATGAATTACGTATACATTTTTCAAAAATTCCAAAATTTTTAAAAATTTGATAATTTTTGAAAATTAGGTAGGTACACTATTTTTGAAAAATCAATAATTTCTTTGAATTATAGAATTTTAGAAAATTTGATGATTTTTGAAAATTCTGCAATTTTTGAGAAATCAAGAATTTTTTTTGATTTAGAGAATCATAAAAATTCAACGATTTTGGGAAATTTGATAATTTTTAAAAAATTTGCGATTTAGGCGGTTTAATAATTTTTGAAAATTTGTCATTTTTTGAGAAACCATTTTGACAATTTTTAAAAAAGGCGATGATTTTTGAAAATTCCGAAATTTTTTGAAAATTTTGCAGTTGAGCAAATCAATAATTTCTGAAAGTTTATCAGTTTTTGAGAAACTGGAAATTTTTAGAAACTTGATAATTTTTGAAAACGCTTTAATTTTTGAAAATTCTGCAATTTTGGAAAAATCAATAATTTTTGCGAATTAGAAAAATTTATAGAATTCAACGATTTTTGAAAATTCTGCAATTTTTGAAAAGTCAATAATTTTTGTGGATTAGATCATTTTGAGAAATTTTCTTTTTATAACGATCCAAAAAAAAAATTGTTTTTTTTTCTTTCAAAAGCATTAATACATTATTTTCTTTAAAAAATTGAGACATTTTTCAATAAAAATTTAAGAATCTTTTTTTCGAAAAAATTGAAAAATTTTATTTTGCAGGAAAACTGAATGACAAAGACAAACGGAGATTTTTTTCTTCAGAAAAACTAAAAAAATTTTTCGCAAGAATGATAAATCTTCTTTTTGTAATTATCCAAAAAAATTGGGGTATTTCTTTCTTTCAAAAGAATTAATATATTATTTTCTTCAAAAAATTGTGACATTTTCCAATAAAAAATAGGATCCTTTTCTTAAAAATGAAAGACTTTTTTCCAAAAGAAATGAGAAAATTTCTTCCCGAAATAAATTTAAGACTAGTATTCAAAGAAATTAAGAAATTTTTTCTTCCAAAAAATGGAGATGGTTTTTTCAAAAAAAAAAAAAAAAAATGGAAAGATTTTTTTTCAAAACCATTAAAACATTTTTGTTTGAACAAATTAGAGATTTTTTTTCTAAACAATAATTAAAATATTTTTTTATTTTTTTCGAGAAGAATACGATTTTTTTTTCAAAAAAATTGATCAGTTTTCCTATTAAAAAAATGAAAGAAACAGGAAAGAAAGTCCAAAAAATAGAGTAAAAGGTACGATTACGAACCAACTTAACTTTTTTCCCAATAATTCGGATCTAAATGATCAGATTTTAATGAACAACTGAGACAAAAATTTAGTCATCTACAGTTTTTATTGGGCAATTTTATTTTCGGTACCTTCGTAACTTCCCTCACAACCACACCTACTCTAGTTCATATTCGTATCCTTTACTCTAGAACATCTTTTCCTCCAAAAAATTGAGGTACCTATTACAAAAAAAAATGTTATATTTTCCAAAAAAATTATATGTAATTAATTCATTTCCCTTCATTTCTCTTTAAAAATTTCGAGTATAGCTCGAGCATCAGAGTTGGAGCTACTGCTAAATTGCCGGCCACGTATCTTAGGATAATTTAAAAAATTTCTCAAAATAACCGAGCGATGTACGAATTCACAAAAGAATAAAAATTTAACTTGGCAGGCAAACGAAAGAACACGAGAACGCTTTTTACTCGGTATTGCTTCGAATAGCTTTACCACATTTTATGTCATTATTGGTAAAAGAAAAGTGACGATGTAATACGATAGTTGATCATTATTTAGTGGGTAGTTTTTTCCACAGAAAGTTTCTCTTTAATGGGATACTGTTGCCGGACTCTATAAAACGTAATTAGTACTCGAAGGGTTTACTTGGGCTTTAATGAAAATCAACCTAATCGCTTTATTTAGGGTTTAGTTTAACGATATGCTTTTCTCAGTATGTTTTTAACGTTTTATTTGTTTCGTTTTAGTAGAAATGGCTCGATCCGAGATTTTCCTTCGGACACATTTTGCATTTTACAAAGTTGATCATTCGATAAAATATTCAGCCGGCGAATCGAGTATATTTACAACGTCGTTTCTGTCAAATCTCGACTAAAAAGAAAACCGTCCATCCACGTCTTCAAACGCAAAATTATCAAAAGTTCACATGCGAACGATGTGCCCGTACGAGAGATTAATTTTGGCCAGCGCGTATCTCGGTATCGGGAATTTTTCCATACTTTGTGCCAACATTTATAGTCTACTTGAACTACATTGTCTTTAGCATTTATTCCGACTGTTAGAATCAAAATCCCGTTCGCCAGCTGATAATGAACTCACTTATATGCAATATTGGTAATTTATCGACGGAAATAATGCATAACGTGTACTTAACCCGAGTCCAGCGTATAAATTATATTATATGAAACGCGTAGAATGTGAGGAATTTGAATTTACTACTTTCATTCGCAAATTCTCATCACGAATCTGTCCGATTAATTAATTTCCAATTATTAGATAATCGCAATTTACTCGCTAATCTAATTTTTGGCGCCTCGCAGCTGATTTTTAAATCTAATAATGATTCGATTTAGCAGAGATACCTAAAATTTCGCGATTTCAATCATTTTTCTTGGAAATTTATTAATTCTATAAACTCGAAACGTTATCCTTGTATCTATTCGTATTTTATTGATATTCAAATTGCGTGAAATTATTACCTTAATGATTAATTTCCCAAATTTTTATCGATTAATTTTCAAAATCAAAACTCATACTCGAAAACCTAGCAATGTAATTAACGAGTTGTCATTCTTCTATTTCCATATTTTTGTTGCAGAATCATCCTTGAGGAGTCATTGCGTATAAATGCCAATTTTTGAACGCAAGGTTAAAAATGTAAAATTGATGGAATAATGTTTTGTAATTGGCAGCAAAGATGTCAATCCAAATATACAGGTGATATTCGAATGATACTTCAATTTTACAAGTTTTAAAAACAATGCTTCTATGATTTATGAATAGACAAACTAATATCGTATGCGTTAAGTATTTTTTACGAGTGGTTATTTTCAGACTCCTTTCTCCTAAAAGCAAATAACTACGCTACAATTCATACAAGAAAGTTTGATCAAGATGCAGTGCGTAGAACACTCGCGAGAAGGATTTTTTAAAAGAATAATAAAAGACCCTCTCCATACTCAATTTTTTTTTCTCAATATCTGTTGAATTTTTTTCTTCTTTTACGAGAATCAATTTTTTCGATAGAATATTTTCTGAAAGAACTTTAAAAATTGTTACAAAAAATGCCTATTTTATTTATTTATTTTTTTTGAGAAAAAATATTTAGGTAGGTAAAGAAGTGTTTTAAAAATATTTTTCGACACAAAAAAAATCTTGGAAAAAATTAACAAGAAAGAAACAAGTACAAGTACTTGAACAATTTTATCAAAAAAATATTTTTGACAAAAACTTGAAAAATTTTCAGAAGAATTCTCTTCAAAATTGTTTTTGCAAGGAAATATTTTCTAAAAAATCAAATTCAAACATCGTACCAAAAATTTTTCTAAAAGTCACCAAAAAATTGTCAAAAAATTTTTTTGAAAGGGAATGTATTTAAAAATTTTTGTTATTAGGTATAAAATTCAATGGTCCGAAATTTTTCAAAATTTTTACCAAAAATCTTCATTTTTTCTTTAAACAAATATTTTAAAATTTTTTCTGAAAAAATTCAAAAATCCCTTTAAAATTTATATTTTTTTCAATTCACAAAAAAAAATCAAAAATCCTATCAAATAGTTTCTAGGAAAAAAAAATTAAAATAATAATACAGCTGTACCTTGCAAACTCGAACCGAATGAAACCAGAGAATAAGTTCAATTTATCGATGATCTCGACTTTTGTGGTCAAACGTAATACAATTACAATACAGCATAAATTAGGGGGAAAAGGGGAAAACGGTTTAAGATATCAATAAATTCAAGTTATTGAGGTTCAACGTTCTACTGTGTTTCGAATTTTTTCTGAAAAAATGAAAACCAAAAAATAAAAAATGAAAACCTTTAATTTTTCAAGGGAATAGGTATCTATTTCAAAATTTTTCTGAAAAATTCAAATATCGATAACATGTACAGCGCTACCCTTTTTTCTTTGTTATACAAAAACCTCTTTAAACCACAAAATGTGGCTGCGAATGGGGATTGGAGAAAATAAACTGAAGACGAGGATAGAACTGTGCTGCCATTCAATTTTTTTGCCGTGTGGCGAAATGATTTTTAATGGGAGGGTGAATTTCAAATTTTTCGGAATTCCCAACTTTTTGCCAAAATGTCCATTTCCCGGGAGAGGGGGAGACGCTCCTTCAAAAAATAACAAAAAATGAAAAAATAAAATTTGGCTACTTTTCATCATTTTTAGCAACTTTTTATTGCTTTTTTAATTCACAAAAAAATCAACAAAATTAAATTTTAAATGAATAGGTAGGTATTATTTTTTCTAAAAAAATAAAAAATGATGATTTTACGAAATATGCCCGATTGCATAAATAATTAAAATAGATTCATAAATTTCGTTAAAATTTAAATTTTATCATCCTACTAGAAGAAATATCCCATAGCAACAATATTTTTTACGATTATTAAATTTTGACAAAAATATTCTGGGTATGTGTTCGTGATTCGTGAAAAATGGAGGGACGAACCTATTATGAGTAGCGAGTGAGCTCGTTTGAAAGCACAGAAAACAAAAATTATTGACAACTTTTCAATTTTACTCGTTCTAGTAGAAGGTAAAATCATTTTTTTTAGAAAAATTTCTTCAATACCTCACTGGTCTAAGAATTTGTTTTTTTAAATCTCTCATGAAAGAGGTAATTCTGAAATTTGAAGCAAAAAAAGGCACAATTTTTCATTACTTGTTTCACGCTTAAACCTCGTGAGTGTGGTGCTGGCGACAGAGCTCTGGATATAATTCGGTCGGACGAAGATGGGAAGAGGTAAATAGTGCCTACTCGTATTAAGTACAACTCTAGACAGCTAATATCTTAAGAGCTTTACAAAAAACAAACTTTTCCAACATCTGTACCTTTTGATGTTGGTGGTGTCGGTGAAACACTGTGGCAAAGCAATTTCTCAACGATAGATGAAAGATTTCATACATCTTATTCAACGAGATACAAAGTAGCATCGAAGTTAAAGTAAATAATGCGGCTTACCAAAGAATTAATTAAGTACACTGGCAAAGTATATATGCGATGATGTTTTACTTCGAGTGAAAACTTTCCTCAACCGACGTTTAAAACTTTGAGATTATACGTAATATACTTCGCCAACACGTAAAATTTCTTAAACACATAATGTACGTAAATGCAGGCGAAGTTATTTAAATAAAATTGCCTAAACTAAAATTTTAACGAATTCAAAGGTCAGTACAATAAATCCTTACCAAGGGGAAAAAATTTCGATAAATTCTCGAGATATTAATTGCCAATTTCCTAAAACTCGATTAATTAAAACAGACGTAAAATAGCATACATAACGCATTCGTCCACACGTTTTCAACCATCCTTGACCCTATACGAAGAGTAGACGTGCGAAAGACACCTGTTTCTGATGCGTCCAGACGTCATCGAAAAAAAAAAATTAAAACCGAATACACTCGGAAGAAATAAATCATCAAGGTGATCCACCGACCGTCGCAGAGCCGTTTAGAAATCACGAGGAAGAATAATCGCATCTTTTTGCCATTCGTATTATACCAATACAAATTATGACGTCACTACGGTAAATAAACTTAATGATTCAATGGATTAAGTCATTATCGTGACACAATTTTATATTTTCGAATTCGTATTCGCAAACACGCGCATCACTATTTAAGTCCCCAATCACCTTAAACCTTTACATGCAAGTCCGCAGTCCACGGTTCATCATTAGGTAGGTATTCGTAATTACCTCTGAATCTCGATTTTAATTTACGTTCGATGAAGTAATTTACAAAAGTATCTGGCATATTCCGAGTATTATTTATGACTGCAAGGGTATAATGCGACTATGTTTAGAATTTAATTTGAAAATTCTCAGTTAGCGTAATTTACGTAAAACGTACCTATGAAATTTCCAAGAGAATTCTTTCAACATCGTGAATTTTCACGAGCGTAGAATTATTTAGGATTTGGAGTCAAAAAAAAGTAAAAAATCTGATAACCTTCTGGTTCGTTCGAACTAAAAATTTTCCAGATTTTTTTCAAAGTTACTTTAAAATTTTTTTTTTAATATTTTTTTTTTTCTAAAAGCTGATTTGAAAATAAATTTTGAAATTTTTTATTAATACCTAATACCATAACCCTACACTGTACCGACCCTGTTCTTCCTTCCGATATTTTTTCGATTTATTTGTCAACGGAATGAGTTTTCAAAAGTGTAGAATTATTTAAAAACTGTACCATATTACTTCTCTTAGATAAAGTATGGTGTGAAAACTTGATAAGGTCTACCGTAGTATTCCATCGTTGATCCTCCGAGTTCAATGAGAGATGATGAATGGGTATGGCACGTCTCATACGTGATCCCTGGGCCCTACACTTGTTACGACTTGGCCAGGTGAAACCTATCTGATCTCATGAAGCGTCATTAGAAATAGGGTAGGATCAAAGTTGCCTAAATTCAAATTGAATGAAAGTATGTATTCACTCGCGTGAATCACAGATTAAAAATTACGTATTTTCAGTGACTTCAAATTAATAAAACTAACCGTTAATTAAGATCTTTCATTACCCTCGCCCCGAAGTCTTCAATGGAGGACAATTAACGAAATATCATTCACATTTATGCATTTAAAGTTCGTATTCTATGGTACTATGCGTAATAACTTAATAAGCAATCTCGGCTTACATAGTATTACTAATCAATTTCTAGAATAATAACTCAACCTATTCGAGTTATCGAAATGTTACAAAAAACACGAGCAAAAAATATTCCAACACCAAGACCTAGGTTAATTTTAAGTTAGTTGCATAAAAAAGGCAGACAATTGCCAATTGGCACTTACCAATTTATGTTCATGTTCGTCGATGAGGCGGTGATTACTCGTTGGTATCATCTTCAAGGCTGAAGAATTAATCGAACGTGTCAGAACTGGCGCCAATAGGCATTTCTCAAAGGATACATCAAGCAGATAAGTAGAAGTGTATCCGCGGTCTGCTCACTACCTTTATAAAATTCTCGGACGTTGTAGCCTGCTGTTTTATGGATGCTGCGAGGCGTTTCTTGCGAATATAATAAACACTGAAATAAGAATAACCTTTTTAAAAGTAGGTAGGCAGTATGTAACAAGTATACCTGAGCCTGAGCAGATAACACAATCGAGATTTACATTCCTACAAGAGTCGACCGAATGCACTTCCAGAACACGAGTAAAGCGATAAACACAACCTTTGTAGTTCGTAATGTGTTAGAAAAATAATTTACCAAGATGTCGATGCTGAACAATTCGGATTACGATTTTCGATCGTTTTACGTTTTCTTCGTAAACTGCTATTCTGCTATTCAAGAATCTGAAACAAATTAATTGAAACGATATTACAGACGTGAAAGTCTCAACTTAAATTTTATCTCAATTGAATCACATATGCGCATACAATCAATCGTTCATCATAAATTCAACCTTCGGCACAACACATTGAAAAGAACTATTTTTTCAAACATATCCGCAAATAACCAACAATTAAAATGATTTTAAAATCAATGTTCAAGGTTAATAAAATTATTTAATATTTCAAATAATCTGCTCGTGTACATCACCAATGGTAGTCCTAGCATTGAAATCCATTTTCAAAGTAAGTTCGACGGATTCACTTGATGATTTTGAAACGTTAAAAAAAAACCTTCGCATCGCTAAATAGGTACTCGAGTTAGGACAAAAGCATCGTGTAAAATTCATTTAAAAAATCAATGGGGATATGCCAGATACGAGATGTACATTAGATAAAATAAAATAGGTAAAAACGTTTTTTCGAATTACCATCGTAGGGAATCCTATTGAAATAAATTCAATTACCTATTCGTTTTATGAACGGAAATCAGGAAAAAAATGTTGATAAGTGAGTTAATTTAAAAAAAACTAGTAAACCGATCAAATCTGGTTTATATTTTTCATTCAACGAACTTTTGGTCAAGTTTTTAAAAATTATACCTCTTCAAAGAAATTCGCGAATCGATGATGAATTGTGAACTTTCTTTAGCGAGAAATTAGTTCGTTTGTGGAACAAACGAACAATGGTAGGTAATCAAGTGGCGTGTTGTTACTAAATTCTATTTACCTTATAAATTCCAACATGGTTTTAACAACGGCGTTAATATAATTAACTTCCAGTATATGTACCATCGCATTCGTCTGTCAAACGTAATCACCGAAAAAGCTGGTCAACGGAAATTAGAATAACTAAATTACGTTTGTTTCGTTCTGGTATGTTTCCATAGCTATAAAACATAGACAGAACATTACACGAATTTTGAAATTTATCCAAAATTAAGAAACATTAATGTAATAATGTTTTTCTTTATGATATTTAGCTCACCTTTTTTAGCTAATCGTGTTACATAAAGATCTAGAAATGTGGTTAAGTGCTCGTTATTGTTACTCCGACAATGATGAACAAGAATGTGCAAATATTTCGATGAAGTAACTAGGCATATTTGTACTCGACGTAACAATATTTTTCGATATTTTTGTTCTCGAGAATCCACCTAAAACAAAAATATGAAAACTCGTTAGTAAGAAAAATACACGAATTTGTCATTAAAGTATTGTTGTGTATTTTTGTTTTCGAAGCTATACTTTTTAATTTCCTAGACAGTCATTACTATGAATTCCACAGAAAATGTAAACAAACGTAAAATAATAATTTAAAATTTGATTTACAACTGAACCTGAGAAAAAATCAACGCAGGTAATTCTACCTGCATCGGTGAGTTTAATGTGCATGGTTCTTTTCTGATACGCAAGTGATATCTGATCACAAAATAATGGTACTATTAATGTCAAGGTTTTCACTTGGACTTGGACAACTAAAACCGATAAACTCGATTAAGTCATCAAGCCTGACGTAATTTTTGGAATACAAATCAACTCCGGAACTAACCAAGTACATACCTACGGATTATAAATTGCAATCTAATACGGTCGCGTTTCGAATTTTGCTAATTCAATTAACCACGTACGCAGTAGATACTGCGTACTTTTGCTCTTAGGATGGATTCTTCTCAAGGACACCGACCTTTGAATGTTCAGGCTATTTTTTCACATTCTCATCATTTTCTTCTTGAATAGGACGAACGTGCTCGCAAGGACGTTCGTGATTGCACGCATCAAAGGAATTCTATAAAGTAAAACCGACAAACGTGGTGAAAATCGCATCTCAAAAACAAACTTCACAATGTAACCAAGGGAGAAGCGTGGAGAATTAATTCTATTAAGGTAGATATGTTTACTTTTTTTCGTTACCATTTTTATGTAACAAAAAACAGTACGGAGCACTTACTTGAATAAATTTAATAAAAAAATGGTATGTTTTGCGGTATAAACGCGAAACGACCAGGGGGTTTCAAAATCAGCCATGGAGTCAAAGGAAGCACGCTCCGTGTACGAGATGACCCTTATTGGTTTTTAAACCCTGATTATCGTAAAACTTTGTATCTTTATGCATAATTTTCATAGAAGAGAATTTTTCAACAGTTCTGTTAGGTACCAATTAATTCTCGAATTTTTCCAATTGCAACTGGATGACTAGATTGGTATTTTTTGTCTCTGCTGTGCTCGTAATTCAGAACCGTTCGGTGCTTGAATATTTCTACATTGTATCAATTTCTCTTCAAAGAGAGGTTGGTGTAATTGTACTGAAAACAGACGAAGTACCTACCTACATGCTGCCGCTTCTACCCCTGAAAATCAAATACAATATACGTTATTATAAACATATAACCACTGAACTATCTATAGAACTAATTAAAGATATCGTATCAATTGAAAATTTCAAAATCGATAACGTATCCAATAAACTAATAATCGATAGCTTTGTAATCATATTTTAATTATTTAATTAAAATCTATATCAGTTCACGATCTCTAAATAATGAATTTAAAGTTTTGTCAGAAAGAAAAGAATCTAGAATGCGACGTTTGAAAAATAACTCCAACGATTAAATTGAAAAAAACTGAAATGTGTTTGTTTCGAGTGTTATTTCCAATAGCAGGTAACAATTTTCTTAATCATTCTAATCGTATTAGATGATTCGTGAAAATTGAAAAAATTAAGTTTCTGATTAAATTATGATTTGTTTATAGCAATATTATTAAAACTCAGTGATGTGAACGGCGAGCGAGGAAATAAACCGTATAAACCAGACGTAGCAGCTATTATTTACTTCAGCGTCCCTACAAGAGAATTAGCCGATAAACTTTCACAGTATGGTTTTACTTGCACTATAATAAATTGACAAAAAAATTTTCAATTTGTATCTCAAAATTAAGTAACTACATATTATGTAGGTACGTAATTTTTATTGTTACAGCGCTCTTGTAAGTGAAAAATTGGTAGCCTGCGTAAATGTGTTGCCCGATATCACGGCTGTGTGAGTACCTTCATTTTTTATACGAATTATTGTCTAATAATTTTGTAGAATAAATAAAACATGCATCGTTGGTTAGATTTCCAACAAGTAAAAATGGAATTAAAGCCGAAGTACAAACGATGTTGGTAAGTTCTACTATTTTTTAAAAAGAATTTCTTTCGTAAATGAATATTATCAGTAGGCAATGCTGTTTTTTAGATTGCGAAAAGTGCTACATCAAGAGTACAAGAAATTGTAACATTTGTTAAGTGAGTTGAAATATCAAATAATTTGTTAATATTATTATCTTCTACACTCTAATATTGTTTCGGTATAATTGTAGAAAACATCATCCTGATTCAATGCCTGATATCGTAGCAACACCGGTAAGAAACCTTTAACTACATGTTTCCATAATTCAATTTATAAATGAGCTTATTCAACCAGTCATACCTATTTTGCTGAAAGCTCATTTTCAACAATCAAATTAGTCGCACTACATAGAACTAGCTTTCTTGACTACATTACCTAACAACGTCAAATACCTCTACAGATCAGAACTGGAAATGGTTTGTTCTTGGAGTGGGTGTTATCTGTGGTTCCTCCAATCACCAAAAAATCTCCACTGACCAATTCTACAAAAACGAAACGAACTAGAAAACCAAAACCGAATGTTGTTGACATGGCGCAAAATGTTGACGAGACCAACAATGACGAGCAACGCGATGAAGGCCAAGTTCAAAGTTTTGGTGACGAACCACCACCATTGAATGAACCAGAAGAAAAAGATGTAATCTACGATTCCAGAGATCCCAACGATGGAAACGATCCCAATGAGTCTCACGCAAACAGTTATCCTTAATAAGCCGACCAATTTTCTGGGTATTGTAGAAATGACAAATTTTTCCGTTTAATGGGATAAGATCAAAGAATGGAAATTAAATGTTATGTCTGTGTAATTATTCATTTAAATATGTTGGTTTATAAATTCTCGTTTTAAAAAGTGAATGGGGTCTGCAGTTTTACGAGTTGTGCAATTCCGATTGTCATCATTTGATCAAATCCGCGTGAAGCGAACTTGACTTCGCTATAGGTACGTAGATTTTAGATTTTTAGAACACTGATCTGATACACAGATGGAGATCAGGAGATGAAATTGAGAATGAATAAATGATCTGTATATAGTTTCAACATTTAACCTATGAAGTTAATCAAAGTACATACCAATAAAAGCTCCATGATGTCTGGTGCAAAACAACGATCATCAAATTCATCATTCAACATTTTACATTCTAGAGTTTTGTGTTGCACCATAATATTTACGCATTTTTACACTTCTTTATGTATAGTGAAACTTTTATATCCCAAAAACCTTCGTAACAAGTGCTCGACAATATTCGTCAAATTATCAACCACTCAAATCAAAATTAGTAAAATCACTGGAAGGACAAAGAAATAATATTTGAAAAATTTTGCGAGAAAAAAATTCCAAAACCATCACGAGGCATTAGCCAATTAACGAACAGAACGAACTTCATAAAATTGGCTCGAAATTCAAAACAGCCAACAGGAGAGTCACACAAAATGGACGGCAGTCTTCTTGCTTTAGTCAAAACACATCTGTTTCTCTCTTCCCCTCCATGAAATACATGTTTACGTTTTATTATTTTTACTGATAACACCGGTGAATCATTATTTAAGAAATTGCGACTGTAGAATTTAGCTGAAAAAAGTTCAATTTAATGAAAAAATTAGCACTTTTCCCTGTTGTAGCGAGAAAGAATGTGTTTGTATTCATGTCTGGTAAGTAAAACACTTGAAAAATAAAAACGTATTTCGTGTAATATGTATATGATTACAACCACTTTTATAAAAAAACACGAGTACTTTTCTGTTAATCAAGTAGCAATTTAATTATCCTTTGCCGTACAATATGATCGACTACGATTAATGATAAAATATTGATGTTCCTAAATTTCAATGGCGAAGTCACGTTTTCCGTTTGTCTAGGAGGTATACTGTTCAATTTGTTGACTCGAAGTGACTCCTCAATGACTTCAGTCGCTGACTGCGATCAATCTATTCATTCAGTGGTTTACGTGACTACTCCAAATGAAGAAGTGGCCAAAAGTCTTGCCAGGTATGAATTGACAGTTTACCCTTGAGCGATAGTTCCTTAGTATGTACTTTCAATTTATTTAACTTACAGAGGTTTAGTTACTCAGAAACTAGCAGCATGTGTTAATATTGTACCAAAAATCACTTCCATGTGAGTATTAAGAACATTTTACAGTTTACTTTACAAAATTGCATTCGCTAACATATTATTTCTTCACAGATACCAATGGGAAGGCAAACTGAACGAGGATGCAGAAGTATTGATGGTAATTTATCAGATTTCATTGTATCTAATTTCTTAATAAAAATCCCTTTTCATTGTACCTAATTACTTCTAATTTAGATGATCAAAACTAGAAGTTCGGCTGTGAAAAATTTAACAGATTATGTCAAGTATGTTTGTTAACGAATCACATACTTAACTCTCATTCGAGTTACGATTTTCGAAACGGACTAAATGTTTTTGATTTTCAGATCAAACCATCCATATAAAGTCTGCGAAGTCATTGCTACCAAGGTACTACTGATAGCACTGATTTATTTTATCAAATTGAGATACGCGTGAATTGTAATAGACTGTATAGACATTTGTTTACATTTCAGATCCACGCCGGCAATTCTGAATACTTGAACTGGGTTGCAGAATCTGTCTCTGTACCAACTACTGTGCCTGAGAGTTGAAAACTTTTGTCGTTTTATTGATTTATTTTTAAACCAGATTCTGGCATTTTTGCATACCTAGGATAATGTTATAAATTATAATATTGTGTATCGATCGAAGCGTACCAGTACTTTTTTTAAATAACAAATTATATCGAAAAATTGATTTCGCATCCTGTTTTTGGCCCGTTTTATTTTTATTCCACGAAAAAGTACACGTAATTTAAAAGCATTCGCATCTGAAGAGCTAATCATACTGCTCATGAATAACAAAGTAAAAAAACAAAGACGATATTGTAATTCACGTTTTTAATAATCATTTTGTCACGGTTAAAACACTGAATTCAATTAATTCATGAAAGAACTAGTTATTTTATACATTAGCAAAAGAAGTACATTATGCATTTATTTTTATATGCTTTCACTATCACTAGGTACCTCTACCTACTAAATTCAAGAAGTCTCTAGTTATTTTATGAATTCGCAAAAGGCGATTAGTTGAGGCAGTACTTCGAGATTCACTTTTGGGGGTCTGAAAAAAGGAGATTTTTTTCACCTTTATTTTTAAGGGAGCGTAAAAAAGTGGCTCTTATGCTGCGGCTCAACTAATACAACTTTTTATTTTTATTACAAAGTTTAATACATTTCTTTTCGGGGAGAATACATTATTACTATCAAATTTTATTAATTCATAAAATAACTAGGGATTTTATGAACTAACAAGTGAAATCATATATGTAATAATATAAATGATTCATAAACTTTTTCAGTCAATGCATCACGAATTAACTGGATTCAATGTTTCACCTGTAACAATTTAACATAATATGACTTGACACTTGGCTAATTAAAATCTTAAAATACCAAAATAAAAATTCACAAAAAGAAAACAACTAAAACGGTCACGGCAGAATATAAAAAATAAATTATAAATTACATTAGGAACATAAGCATTTGTGAAAGTATGAAATATCATTGCTTTGAGTTGAAAATTTAGGCAAATGTGGCACATTTTTCTTTAGCATTTCTTGGTCAAACTGATATCATTAAAAAACCCTGACAATAATTGAATACGTTGCTTCGTTATTTATCGGTGGTCCATTAATTGAAATAAAGGCTGTAAATAAAACACCCGGGTAAGCATTTTCACATAGTATCTTTTTCCAGAAATTTCTACTTAAGATATGTACACGAGGAAGACGTTATACAGCCTTTAAAAAAAATATTCCGATTTATGTGAAAATTCCTTTGATTAATCACAAATAAACTATTGCTTAAGATGTATAAACCGGATTAAATAACAAGAGAAGAAAAAAAAAGAATTGACATCTTGGTAATCGACTTCTTTAGAAGTAAAACCGATGAAAACTACTTCATTACTTTCATCAACTACTTAGAATTGTAATATTGGTACGAATTACAAAGGTAATAGTAAATATTAAGCAATGTGAAAACTTCCATCTCAATCATAAAAAGCTCACAAAAAAATGCCATAAGGTATAGAAATTTTTTTCTTAGTTAGTATTTGCTCTCATAAATTAGAAAAAAACATCGTTACAGGTATACATTAATTGAATGATAAATTGACAACACGTATATATTTCACAGTTCGAATAAATAGATATAACGCTATCGAGGCTTTATTTGCGATCAATACATAAGCAAAAATATCAATGAAGAAGATAGGTGGGAAATATTTTGGTCATGATATGAATTTAATGATGGCGACGTAATCATAATTTCCAAGTTTGGGTGATAACAACGATTAACTCAAATATTTTAGTTTGAAAATGAAAATTTTCCTACACGATCATCGGAAACTGAGTAGCTCGGTGGCACGGGGGTACACTCTAAACTTCAAAAGTGAAATGAGCTTTCGCTAGAAAACTCCAAAAATTCAAAAATCAACTTCACACTACCTATTAAAATTGCAATTTTTTTAGAATAATTTTTTTCCAATTTTTTAAAATAAAACGATTTTTGAGTTATTTTCTGAGTGCACCAAATGACTCAGTTTTTTGAGTAGGTATGAAGTCAGTTTTGGAGAAAATAATCATTCAATTTAAAAAAAAAAAAAAATAAATATACTTTTTCAATTTCTCTAAAATAAAAAAAAACGGATAGGTATATTTTTTTAAATTTTGTAGCAAAAAAAAATTATCATTATTTTTTTGGAGTCAGCGCAAAAACTTACAATTTTTTGAAAGTTTTTTTTTTTTTTTTTTTTTTTTTTTTTTTTAAAAAATTTTTTTTTTTTTTTTT
>FIZV01025680.1:0-10674 GCA_900050545.1 Trionymus perrisii | reverse complement strand
TTTTTCATTAATTTTATAAATAAAAAATTTTAGAATCAATTTTTTCAATTTTTACTTGAACGGGCAATTTTTTCAAAAAATTCAACCATTGTAGGGTTTGAGGTGCCAAGAAATTCGACAGGAAATTAATCGATTTTGTGGAAATTCGTTTCTCCATAAAATTTATGATCAGAAAAAAATCAACCTTGAAATTGCGAAGTTTTACGTATAAACATTTTTTTACAGAAAATGAATTGATATTGTGGAAATTTGTTTGTTCATTAAATTTATGATTAGAAAAAAGTTTTAGATAAATTTTTTCAATTTTTACTTGAACTGGCAATTTTTCAAAAAATTCAACCATATAAGTTTAGGGTCAGAGGTGCCAATAAATTTAATTGAAGATTTATTAATTTTGTGGAAAATTAATTTTTCATCAAATTGATGACCAGAAAAATTTTTAGAATCAATTTTTTTCCATAAAATTTAAGATCAGAAAAAATCAAACCTAAAATCGTAGGGATTGATGTAGGTGGTACCAAGAAATCCGACAGAAAGTGAATTGATTTTGTGAAAATTTGTTTGTTCATCAAGTTTATGACGGGAAAAATTTTTTAGAATTTTTTTTTCAGTTTTCACTAAAAAAATGTCTCAAATTATTGCAATTTTTGGTGCATTTTCTTTTAGAAAATTCAAGATCAAATTTTTTGAATATCAAACATTAATTTTTTTAAATAGAACTTTTTTTCAATTTTTCATAATCTTTAATCAGAATTTCAAAATTTATTTTAGGTACTTAAAATTTTTAATGAAATTTTTTAGGAAATATTTGCTTGAAATTATGATGGGATGTGATGGATTTTATGAATAAATTAACACAACAACAAAAGAACAACTTTGGCTAATTTTTTGAAATTTTTTGTTGAAATATTTTGCCAATTTGTGTTTGATTTTTTTTTAAATAAATTTTTACATACAATTTTTCTAAATTACTATTTTGTCTTAAAAACACAAGTTGGAAAAATTGTTCGTGTATGTATTTGTTTGAAATTTTTTTTTCAAGAGTAATTTTGGAATGTTACGTTTTAAATTTTTCTCCATAATTGTTTTGAAAATTACGAGTATTTTTTCTAAAAAATTCTACTACCTACTTACTTTATTTGAAAAATTTTTGCATTTTTCTCAAAACATTTTATTGGTATTTTTTTTTTTTTTTGCTTAAAATTCTAAAAAATGTTCATGTTTAAAAAATTTTTTTTCTAAATTTTTGATCAAAATTTTGATATGATGTGATAAATTTGATTAATAAATAAACACAGCAACATTATTATGCAACCAAAATGACAACAGCTAAAACAAATAATTTTTGAAATTATTAATATTTTAAGTAAGGATCAAAAAAAGAGCAAATACTTATATTTTTTTAAATTTCGATCGAATACAACATAAGTTCATTTTAGAGCATTATAAAATTGTACCTACCTACGAGTAAATTCCCCTAGGTTGGAAATATGAATATAAATTTTCGTATGAAGAGTACCCCTACGGCGAAGTATACACATTTCGGGTCAATTGGAACAATTTGCAACTGAAGCCTATTTCATTATGTTGTTTTGATAGGCCCTTCACGTACAATCGTAAAATTCAAATATCCTTTAGGTACGATTAAATTAGATATCATCTCGTCTGTTTGAATCCTTTCTGGTTGGAAATTTGTTAGAAATTTTCCTACGCTATTATCTCGTTTGGGAAGTTCGCAGAAAGTAATACAAAAAACGACTGAACGAAATTCCGTTCGACACGAGCGAATCGAAAAATGAAATCAGTCGAAGAAAAAAACACTTCAGCTACCCAGCTTAAGAGCGAATTGGAAACGTCAGTGAACTTCTTACAGATGTATGCTTATATCTTGTCCTTGTCTGCATAAAAAAGTATCGAACCGCAGAAAATATCTATTTTTCTGCGATAAAAGGGTAATACTTGCCAATTTGATTATAAACTTATAAACTTTCATGTTTTATGAAAACAATACCTTTTACCAGGCGGCGAAACCGAGACCGATACGAGGAATAAAAAACCATACTCCCAATAGAATCACTTCAGCAATTCAAAATCAACCCGATTCCACACAACCTACAACCTTTTTAGCTGGTAAAAAAACGCCAAACGAAAACAAATCTCACCTTTTTCCACATTCGCTCCTTTTTGGTTTGCCTTTTTTTTTGGAATGTAATTGAATTCTGTAGTGAAATTCGATATCACTGGCTCGAAAACAACTAATCATTTAGCTCACGCCGAACATTAATTTTGCTTCAGGCGACCAGTAGTCCGCTCAGTGACTGAATATTAATACGGTTTGCTGGAAATACATGCTCGCGATTTGATGTTTGGTTTTTGTATCGTTCATCTCGAACGAAATGATGAATATGCCGAGTTTCTCCAGCTCAGCTCTGCTCTGCTCTGCTCTGTTCACTGTTTGGCGTATTACGAATACGTTATGAATAATTCATACGCACCAATCTTATAAGGTTTTCTTCTCCGACAGTGTTGTCAAGAAGAAAATTTTACCCGCTGAAATGAATTTGCTCCTCGAATAATAACCTATTTTAGAAATTCGATTATCGAAAAATTCGCGCCGAAGAAAAACCCTAACCTATCTTGCCATCATGTTGCCAATTTTTCCCTTCATTTAATTAATTAGTCGGGCAGAATTTGTAATAAGGTCAAACAGTGGTCCTATGCGCCTCTATCAAAAAGCACAACCGTAATCATATCATAAAGCCAGGCAGGAATAATACTTTCAACTTTTTAAAGCACGAGAATTTTCTTTTCAAAAGCTACGCGGCCGCGGTTACTAAACATTTGTAGTTTAAAGTTTTCGTTTATTAAAAAAGTTACCAGCTCTGTTTCGTTTCATTTACCGTGTTTTTCAAAAATGCTTTCGAATAATTTGTTTCGAACAACGCGAGTATACTAAGTATTTTTTAGGTAGGTATACGAGAATCTTTTTTTTTTTTTTTTGATATTTAAATTACGCCAGGTTTTTTTCAAGTGATTAAGTGACTAAAAATCTAAAGTAATAATAGGAAGAGTTTGCCGGCATTTTGATAAGGATTTCGTCATTCAAACCGGTACTTGGAAGTTGGAAGTTTACTTCGGTTTTGATGTAGTTTAGTCTAGAGTTGGCGTGATTGCGTATATTTAATCCTTTTAAAAGTTTCCATGTAAAAAACAATCATGTCCGAGTAGTCGAGTTTTAATTTTAATTAAAATCGGTACAAATCTCGGAGTTTTACTTTTAATACAAGCTGCCAACACCATGTCTTTAAATAAGAGTAAATGGCAGAGAGTATTTACCTGAATAGTCGTACTTCTCGCTGAAGACACTTCACAACCATGGTCCGGTCTTTTTAGAGTTTTTTGTCCGGTGTGTTGGACAATTTGAACGAATATCTGGAATGAGAAGAAAGTTTTTTGAAACGTAGAGTTGTTGTGACGAATATAGACATTTTTATTTCTAAAATTATAAAAGTTGTATTTTAAAAATTATTACTATTATGCGAAAATTGAAGAATAAAACTTCAGTGGCGGGGGGTGGGGTGGAAGAGGTCTCAGAGAAAAATTCATCTCTTCAATATGTCAAAATTTTTAAAAATCGTAGCTTTCCAAAAATAAAATTGATTAGATATTTTAATTTGTTCCTAAAAATTATCGTTAAAATCTTTCTTATAAAAATTCAAATAATTTCAACACCCTTTCAAAAATTTGGTTTAAAAACATAAAAATTTATATACGTTGTAATTTTCTTAGGAACTATCTTTCAAAGAATTGCAAAAAAAAAATGTTATCGGCAGTTAAGTACTTATTTAGAAAATTTGGAAAAAAATGCTCTAGGAAGTTTTCAAAAAATAAAAAATAAAAATTTATCTTCCAAAAAATTCAAAAAAAGTAAAACAATTTCATTTTTAAAAATAATTTTAAAAATTCCTAAAAATTTTTACAAAAATTGTTTTTGAAATCAAAAATGAAAAATTTACGTCTATAAAATTCACAAAAAATTGTCATAAATTTTTCTAAAATTTATTTAAAAAAAAAAAAACAAACTGTTCGTAAAATTGAAAAAAAAAACAAGACACTCATTAAAAAATTGTTTTGTTTTCAGCAATACAAAAAAACTGTTGGAAAAATTTTAGGAAATGATTTTTTAAAAATTTGCAAAAAAAAAGTCAGGAGCAAAGTTTTATATAAATCATGAATAGTTTGTTTAAATTTTTCTCTCGAAAAAGCTAAAAAAGTTTCAAATAGTTTTTCAAAAATTTGATTTCAAAGAAATAAAAGATTCCTCAAAGTCGGTGGCGTATTTGATAGGAAAGTTATGGAAGTCTGACTCCTTCCAAAATTTCAAAGAAATGAGATTTTTATAAAGTGTTTTAGAAATTAAAAATTTTGGGACTCTAGTTTTGTTTCTTTTTATACCTATATTTTGAAGGTATGTGATAAGAAGGGATGATTATTTTAATATTCTTTAAAAAATGATGGATTTTGTATTAGATACGTTCAAAATTTGATAATTTTTGAAAATATAAAATTTCGTAAAATTATTGGATCATTAAAAAATGAAAATTAGCGGTTTTTAAGAATTCAAACATTTTAAAGGATTTGCAATTTTCAGAAATTCAACAATTTTTGAAAATTCTTCAGTTTTAAAAAAATTATGATTTTTGAAAGTTCCATAACTTTTGTAAAATTAATGATTTTTGTGAATTGGAGAATTTTTTAAATTCAGCAATTTTGAGAAATTTGATAATTTTTGATATTTTTTTAGTTTTTGAGGAACTGACAATTTTTAGAAATTCAAAAGTTTTTGAAAATTTGTCAGTTTTTGAAAAAATAATTTTTTTTAGAAATTTATAAACATTGATGAATTTTGAAAATTCCGTAATTTTTGTGAATTTGATAATTTTTGAAAATAATGCAAATTTAGGCAATTCAATAGCTAGTTTTTGAAAATGTGAAAAAAACACTTTGAATTTTTTAAAAAGAGCAGTTCTTCAAAAAATTTAATTTTCAATTTATTCCATAAAACAGTCCTCCCCCCCCCCCTCCATCGAAAAAGTAAATCGAAAAAAAAACAAAAATTCGTCACTGTTAAAAAAAAAAAAAAAAAAAAAAAAAAAACGTTTGTGGGATTTTGAAAAACATTGTGAATAAAAATTTCGCTTCTAAAAAATGAATTAAAAAGATTTCATATTATTATTTTATAACTCAGGTTGGGGAAAAAAATCAAAATAGTTTGTACCTAAGTATACTCTTTTTTTCATTTTTTTTTTTTATTAGTACCTGGCTTTTAAAAAATTGTAAAAATATAATTTAAGACCATTCATAGATCAAAAAATTTTGTTTCAAAAGTTTTTTAAAGAAATTCAAATAGGTTATTTTTACAAAACTCGTTTTATAAGAATCAAAATACTTATTCCTATTTATTTCAAGGTTTACTTTAAAAACAATGCTTAAAAAAATGTTCTCGACAACTGTTCTAAAAAGAGAAATTTTTTCCGATATTTTTCTTTTAAATCTATCAATCTACAAAAAACTGTTTTCGAAAATTTTCAAACAACCAAAAACTTGCTCAAAAAACAAATAAAATAAAAATTTTCCAATAATTTTTAAATATAGGCCTATGTTGTAAAAATCAATGCGTTTCTTAAATTTTTCCAAAAATTACCATCCAAAAAATTGTATCAAGTCTTCGAACAGAATTTCAAAACACATAAATCAAAAATTACCTTCAATTGTAAAAAAACAAAAACAAAAAAAACGAATGACTAATTTCTGCCCCTTTTAAAAAAAAACTTCCAATTTTATTTTTCCATTCAACATCGTAAGAATTGCAAAAAATTGTTTTTTGCCAGTTCTTTAAAAAAATCTACCCATAAATTTTTATAAAAAATATTTTTTAAATCATAAATTTGCTCCAAAAAATCCAGAAAACCTTCAATTCCATTTTTTCTAAATCGAAATGATTCTAATCCTAAAAAAATTTCAAACGTTTTTTTTTTCCGACATTTCTTTTAAAAAATTTAGTATTTATACCTACCTTACTAAAAATTTTTAAAAGGTTCTCAAACAAATTGTGTTTGAATAGGTACTTATTTAAAAATTAACTTCTAAAAAATTGTTAAATTTCGATTCTGACATTCTTGAAAAAATTTCGATTATTTTTGCAAACAACTGTTTCAAAATTTTTTCGAAAGTACCAAAAAATAATGAATAATTTTTACCACTACCCTCAAAAATCTACTCAAACTTCGAAAAAAATCAATTGAAATTTTTTTGAAAAATTTTCTCCAAAAAAATCTATGAAACACCTTCAAACAATAAAATTTTATTTTAAAGAGAATCAACTTCAAAAAAATTGTTAAAAAATTGCTATCGACAAGTCTTGAAACTTATTTCTAGGGAATTTCTGAAAAATGGTTCCTGAATTTCTTTTTTTTTTTTAATCTTATTATCTTACCGACATTTTAAAAATGAAATTCTTTTGTGTAGAAAATTTGCAGAATCACTTAAACTTGAAACAAATTGTTGGCTTCATTCTTTTGGAAATCTTCGATTTTTCTTTAAAATCGTAAATAATTTTTTCGAAGATTTAAGAGTATCTTCTCACTAAAGTAGTCAATTAAAAAAAACATAAATTCTGTGCCTGTTTGTATCAAAATAAAAAGTAAATTCAGAGAGAGAGAGATTATTCAAAAATAAAGTCATTCCGTGGTTCATGCTAGATTTGTCCAAAAAAAAAAGAATTCCAACATTAAAAGCCTTCTTTTATCAAAAACCCCAGCTTTAAAAAAAACGTACGAGATAGAAATTTATTTTAATCACGTCCAATCCTTCTGAGAATTTCGTGCAGAATTCAATAAAGAGAAGTACCTACAGCCGAAAGGTCGTTTTCCATACTTCATCATGTGCGAAAACTTGTATCCTCAAAAGACAATGAGAGAAAATCGTTTAATGGGTTGTCAATACTGAATGTTCATTGCGAATTTAAGTCAATCTGCAACGATACAGAATACCATAAAGATGCTTTATTGAACAGAAGCTACCAACTACAAATATGCAGCGATGGTAAACAGATATAGGTATAATAGATATTTCAAACTGAGCGACCAATATTAATCTATGTATTAGACAGGTTAGGTAATAGGTATAAAGAAGATGAAAAAGTATTAAAGTATTAAGAAGAGAGCATGCTCGTACACACGATAACTTCAAATACTCTGTATTTTTTTTTTGTTCCTTCGAAGATGGAAAAATATTCTTTACTCGACGAAATAGTAATAGCGCACTAGCCTCGATGGAATTTATCGACAAGGCAAAAATCTTCCCCAAATGTTGAGATTCATTTACGAAATGTCGACGCCAAGCTATGACAAGAGCAAACGTACGACATTGGCAATCTATAAATGAATGTTTGAGCGTATTATCTAGCGAGGTGCGGTTTCGATATGACATATTATAAATTTGATCGGTTCTAAAATAGAAATCCAAGTACGTCTATGAATACGCTTTTGAACGAGTACAATTAGAATATTCGTGTATAGGTATCTCAAACTTATATATCTACGGGTAAATTATGGAGAGAAAAAAAAACATCCCAGAGTGATTAATTTTTTTAAGAGGAAATCGAATGAGAACAGAGGAGCAAAAAAGAGCTTTCGAAATCGAAGCAATACAAAGTACCCTTCGCTAACAACTAACGATTGTTTTCCAACTTTGGCCAGCATCAAATGACAAAATGGTGACCGCTGTTTTCGAGCATAAAATATTTTAACCGTTGAACAGATTTTTGTATTTCGCTCATTTGTCTTTTCATTAAATACTGAAAAAAAGAAGGCCAAAAATACGAGCAGAAAAAAATCCCGAGCTAGATAAAAACACGATCGTGTTTCGTTAACCGGTGTCGGGGCCTGCTATGTTGGTGTTTTTTCTCATTCCAACCTAGCCATTTGCGAACTCATCTATCGTTACCATTCGCGTACGTGATCTAATTCGACTAACTGCAATTTATTCATTTTTAATACGAGCCGAGGTTTTTTTCGGTGTTTCGGTAAATTTTAACGTCGAATTCGAATTGGCGTTGATAAAAAATAATTTATTTCGTGACATTTGGATTTTTTACACGGAGACCTCTTTGAATTTATTTTCGTTTAACTTTTGTTCGTTTTGTGTGCACGCAAAAACGATAAAACCGTTCTAAATTTATTTGTGTTGTGTTTTTTTTTTTCTTTGTACGTACCTATTTCTAATTTATTTCGTTGGTGTGGGTGGAGAGCGGAGATGCGACGAATTTGCCTTTTTTTTTTTTTTTTTGGTAAATGCCTATGCTGATATAATATCTACAAATCGACTTCCTGTAATATATCATAAATTATCTATAATTAAAGACACCAATTAAGTACAAAAAAGCACACGTGCCCGAATCTGGCAACGATTTGGTAATTTCGCAAAATTTCACAGTAGGTATCGAGTCGACTGCTATGTGGTGGATTACTTCTCTTTTTTTCTTGTATAGTCGTACGTATAGTCGTTGTACTTCAATGCTAAATCGTTAAATAGTTTCCGATGGGCGATAAAGGCCTCGGTCAATGGTTTCACTTAATAAAGGAAGTCTTTCCATTCGTCATATTTTTCACGCGGCGAAGGCGAATGCCATCGAGGTTCGTGAACCTTTTGTGTAGCTCGACAATGGCGTGTGTCAAGGATAATGCGTACAGTATTCCTCGCAAAGCGAGTTTTTCTGCATCGAGATTTAAAGCACGCGGGGAGATAAGCCCTTTTGGTGTGGTCTTGCCCGCTTCCTTGATGGACTTTTCCTTTTCCTTTACTGGTAAGCAAAAAACTGTTGAGGATTGCGGTAGAAGGTGCCATTTCGACTGAATTGCATATCAAATTATCAACATTTATTGCCTAACTTGAGAGATGTGATTGTGGCTAAGAGGAGCATAATTTTGATGAATTTGATAATTTGTAGCATTGTTACAAGTGTTATTGGTTTTGTATGGGAGGCGAAGGGAATATTTTTCAAAAGAAGCAAAAAAGTCGAAATTTGGAATTCAAATGAATTTGGTCAAGTAGAAGGCAAGGTTTCCAATCCAAAAAATTAAAAATATCATTAGATTAAAAAAATTGCATAATTTATTTAAATTTAAAAAATTTACCGAAATCAAAAAATAAATCGATTTATTGAAATGGGAAAAAATAAACAAATCAACAAAATTGGACATCTAGTTAGAAAATTGATCAAATCGTCAAAATCAGAAAATTTGTGAAAAAAAAATCAGAAGAAAAGATTGAGAAGTTGTCGATTTATCAGAATCGAAGAATTGATCGATTTATAGAAAATCAAAAAATTTATGAAATAGAAAATCTAAAGAAAAAATCAAGAAATTGTGGATTTATCAGAACGAAGATATGATCTATTTATAGAAATTAAAAAAAAAGAAATAGAGATACCAAATACATTCAAAAATTAACTGACCGATCTTTAAAAATCGAAAAAATTTATTGATTCTTCACAATCAAAAAAGTTATTAACCCAACAAAATTTCGAGAAAAAATTAAAATTAAAATGTGATTGATGCATCACAATTAAAAAAAAATTAATCAAATGAACCGAATTGAAGAAAAATTCGTTGATTTGCTGAATTCGAAAAAAGAGAAACTTATGATTATCATTTTTTTAAAAATACACCAGTTATTAAGGTTCTACAAAAATAAAACAATAAAAATTTGAAATAAACTGATTCGTTAAAATCAAAAAATTCGATCAGTGTATTACAATCAAAAATTTGATGAAATTAACAGAATTGTAGAAAAGTCTGAAAATTCATCGATTCGTCAAAATCGAAAAATATGATCGATTTATGATAACTAAAATTTTAAAAATAAATAATAAGGCAGAAAAAAAAATTGAAATAAAATATGTAGACTTTTCAAAACAATATAATTTCTTCAAACTTTGATTAATTCAATAAAATTGAAAAATAAAACGATTTATTGAAATCGAAAAATTTATTAAATCAACAAAATTTGCAGAAAATTTCAAAAATTAATCGATTTATCAAAATCAAAAAAAAAAAATTATCATTAAATCGCAATTTCTGATGAAAATTTCAAAAAGTAAGTCGATTCGTCAAAATTTAAAAATCAAATCGAAAACTTTAGGTACTTATTGAATCAAAAAAATTGGTGACATGTTCAAAAATTGATCGATTTGTCAAAATCAAAAAATAAATTGAATAAGGAATCAGAGAAAAAAATTAGGATATTGCTCGACACAATATCGAAGTCGAAAAAAAAGATTGATTTATTAAAAATCGTAATAGAAAAATTGAATAAATCATTAGAATTGTAGAACTAGAAAAATATAAAAATTTATTGATACGTCAAAATTGAAAAAAAAAAAAAATCAAAAACTAGGCAAAGTAATTGAGTAGGTATAATTATTAGTTTTTTTTTATTTCAGTATTTTTCAAAATGATTTTTGAAAAAAAAAATCAGAAGGGAGCAATTTTTTTTTTCATTTCTTCCAAAAATAAGTTTTGTTAGGTATCTTCTTTTTAAAAATATCACATCTTATTTTCTCTGTAAAAAAAAAAAAAAAAATGAATGAATGAGTTGATCAACTATACTTTT
>FIZV01025679.1:0-29963 GCA_900050545.1 Trionymus perrisii | reverse complement strand
TATGTGTATATAAAATAAGATTATGCTTCGATGAAAACGGTAAATACAAAAATGATAGGTTATCACGATACTCCTTTAAAATTGTACGTAATTGACGGTATACGTCCATCAACTTTGAATTTACATTCGATTTTAAACCGTAGAAAAAACCAGTAACAAAATAACTGAATTATTCAACAAAATAGGTAAATAATTAATCTCCGAAATAGTTAAATCTCGAATTGGAGCTAGCACTTGGTAACACAGGTAGGATTATTGTCGGTGGCAAACCATTCGATGTATCACTTTCGTTCCTGTAACGTATTACAGCACTTGATTGATGAATTGAATTAAACAATAATTAGAATAATTATACCGAAACACGTACCTGAATTTCTTATTATTGAGCACTGGTAAAGGCACCTTACGCTGACCACTTTCGCGTTGCAAAACTTCTAATACCGAATAGGCAGGTAACCAACACTGTGTAGTAAAACTTCATTAGTAAAGGGTATTTCAAGAAATAATTTCGAGAAAAAAATTCTTTCAGTTTACCCTTCCTTTAACAGCAATAGCAACCACGTTTCGTTTAGGTTCTGCATCATATGCTTCCGATTCACAGCCGAAATGAGCACAATATTCGTGTACAAATTGACGTTTTTCTTTATTCATAACTTCGAACGAAAAACTTCTGCTTTTCTGTTTAGACTGTAACATTATCCAAAATAAGTATTTAAAAATTGAACGTCTTTAGATTATTATACATCGATCACAAATCAGCTCACCTCTTTAGCTAATTTCACTAAAGCTGTAAGTTTCTCATGAACGTGGCGACAAAAATTCGCATCTTTTTTAACCCAACTCTTCATGAAGTCCGAATACCGCGGTGTTAATTTAGCACTCAAGTCAGGGTTCTGTATTTGAAGAGCTAAAGCTAATCGACGATTGCGCATAATCAACTTGCACTCATCGGAGCATTCAAGGCTACAAGTGAAAAGTGATTAGTCAAATGCATTGCTGAAGATGAGTCTTTTCGCACATGTATGAAATACATACGTCCTCAAGTTGACCTTCTCGGCGTTAATTTTATCGGAAATATCTTGTATATTGACCGAATTCTCTATCTGCAATTCGTTCATTTTAGCCGCCAGGGTTGCAGAAACGATACGTCTATAATCGTCCGTATGCTCGTAACAGTGGTGATCGGCGACCAAATTACCGCAGGCGCACGTCACTTTGACCATTTCACGACACGGTGTATCGGGACAATACCCGGTGTGACATGGCGCGTTACACGGATGCCCGCATAAATCACGTGGTTTCGTGCAAGGTTGCGTACATTTTTTTGAAACGGTCAAGCAATCTCCGGCGTGACATGGCACTTGACATCTGTGAAATCCGCACGGTAAAGGTCGGCCACATGGTAGTCCGCAAGAGAACTCTTTTTGGTAACAGGGAATGGTTTTGCGCAACTGAAAATGTTCGTCAAGACATAAAATTAATAAATACGTAGATTTTCGAGAGGATTCTTCTAAATATATACCAACCTCGTGACCACCGTAACAAAGTTTATCAGTAAATACTATACAGGGTGGACAGCTACGATCGGAATGACAAACGTGTAAAGGCTGATGTTCGCAGTCGTGTTGACGTTGACATGGCTGATCACAAGCAGGAGGTTTCGTTCCACATGGTACTGGTGGGTAAATCACAGAATGTCCGCAGTGGCAGTACAGTTCTTCAAAACCTAAGTAATCGAGTTGATATGAAAATGGGATTATTTTTATAGATAACAGATTGTACTGAATTGTTATAATTTATACTAACTGCTTTGCAGGCAACGTCCACATTTGCCCCGATGACATAAAATATCACATTGATGTTTACCACAACTCAGAGTACCTGTACAGCGTTGAGGACAAATATGTTCTACATCGATACAACATAGCTTATTGCATTTATGTTTTCCACATGATCGTTTCTGAATTAGAAATAGGAAATTAATACGTTTTTTCAACTCTTGTATAAAGTAGTTCCTAGTTTTACCTTATTACACTTCTTTTGACACTCGAATTCGGCATTTTTATTAAGCTTAGAACAAGGTATCGACATTTCTTTAGCTCCACAACGACACCTCATGAAAGTATTCTTCTTACATGGATTACAGTCACCATCATGACATACTGATTCGCAAAAATGAGGTTTACCTGAAATGAAAACCTTCGTGCAAGAAACTATTTTCTAAAAAGTACCATCTTTTATTATGCCAACTTACTCGGCGACCCACAAGGCAAACGTTTCCCACAAATTTGCTCACAAGTCGGCATCGGATCCAAACACGACTGACGGGTGTTTTCTGTTATTGGAGTTTTACCGCAACAACACGAATTCACCACTATCGGTGATTTTGGGCAGAGACCACATTCTTCTTGGTGACAAATAAGATCACATTTATGATTACCACAGGTCAGAGTTTTGTCGCATTTTTCTCCGCAACTGAAATTTTCTTGTTCTTGCGAACCGCACGTCAATTCTTTCTTCAGTTTATTACAATAACACGCTAAAAATTGATCACAAAGTGTAAATAAATCTTTGTCAAGTGTCCTCATTTTTTTTTTTCAAATACCTTTTTCTATTTTCATATCACATGGTTCACATTCCCCAAAATGGCATGTTTTCAAACATCGATGAATACCACAATTCAGTAACCGATCGCAAACTGATCCGCAAAGAATTGGAGTTTTAAAACTACATTGTACGGTCCGGGTACTTCGACCACATCCACACTCCCTATGAAAAAAAAAGTTGTCAAGTTCATGCGAAATTTCATGTTCATGCATTTACATTTTTCATCTTACCGAGTCACTTGAAGGGTACATGAAGGACAGGGTCCAGGGTGACATAACAAGTTACATTTATGTTCGCATATAAACCACGTAGTCGGATTTTCTTTACTTTTACCGCATATTTCACCGCAAGAATGAGCCGTGTCGTTACGATTCCATTCTGCTTGTAGTCTAGATTTTCCACAAAAACACAAGTATTTTTCAGGTATCTGGACGCTTTCATTTTGGCAGGCTGGACATCTCCAGTTATTATTGTCTAAAATCATCCGAGTGTTACTTTTCAGCTTTTATAATTACGGTAAGATTCAATGGTGTACCATTTTTGGAAGATTTTGCCCATTTGGTGACACACCACAAATGCAAGACGTGATAACAATTTGAACAACTCCAGACCGCTTCACGTTGTTTGATCCGTTCACAGCAAACCAAACATTCTAAAATACCATCGTTCAGTTGTTCTGTTAATCTTTCTCGTTGACAGATTGTTGATTTTTCTATTTACAAACAAAAAAAAGGAGCTTGTTGGTAAATTGTGTTGTTCATTTTATTCTTGAAATCCGATTGAATGTACTTTTATTGATGTTATTAACGGATCCATTCGTATCGTGGGATTTATTGGTAGAATTACTGGAAGAATTCGACCTGTGGTTTCGGTTTTCAAAAACATTATAACGAGAGTTTTGCTGGTATCTGTCATCATACTCTTCATCATCATCATAATTGAAATCCCTTTTTTTTACATGGGGATTCCTGTAACTAGAACATTTCAATAATAAATTTATTTTCATCTAAATCGATAAAAGAAGTTGAATCGAAGTTCAAATAAATACTTGTTCTTATGATCCGAAGGGTATCGCTTAGAATTGTCATAACGAGAATTAAAAGAACCGCCGTAATAAGTGGAAGATTCAGCGTAACCATTATCAAATTCATTCCTGTTATCTCTGCCTTTTGGTGCAGGTTTATTAAAGTAAGAACTACTAGACGATTGTCCACTTCGGCCCCGATTGTAATACGTATTGTTCTCATAATAAGGATGTCTTCTATCATATCTTTGATTCCTGTAGTCGTACCCTGCAAAAAAAATCTCATTAGCGGACGAATATCATAAGACAATGCAACTTCAGTACTTACTATTATTATCCATATCTTCTGTCGAATTTGAATTACGATTTGTAGGAAAATTTGACGCCGTTCTGGGTACGAATTCTTCAGCAGTGGCTGTTAAATTAGAACTAGCTGCTTTGGTGAAAATTTCTTCCAAATTTTGGCTCATGCTCAGGTTCTGCTAAGTGATACAAATACAAATTATTTAAAGTCAGATAACAAAGCTTAAATTCGTGTTTCAACATTTTCAAAAATTATTGGCCAAATTTACTCTCTGATGAATGCCAGAGGTGCCACATTATGCAATAGTATGGAATAGTTTCTAACATCACGAATTAATTGATAACGTATAACGTTGCTTTTTGCTTACCAAAGCTTCTAAAGCTGAACAGGTATAGGAAACGATGGTTGATCGATTAAAGCGTGTTTAATTTTGAAAGTGGGCAGTAACAATAATTGATAGTGAAAGTTTGAAAGATGAATAATATTGAAAAATAAAAACTAATCGCGATATTTTTGGGAACGATACGAATTTTTGATATAAAAATCTCTAAAGTAAAACACCTGAACACCACGGGTAATGTAATTTCAATTAATTATTTTCATGATCTTCCGATTGGCCGATATTTTTTGGCTCCAGGCTTCTGCGCATGCGTGACGACAAGAATTGTAATGGCAATGGTGGCCGGGGTGGAGGGAAGGAACTTTAGCTCGTTTTCAAATTATTCTGGCATTTAGAATGCCTTCGTAAGCAAAAAACTGGGGCACGACCGCGAGTGAATTCAACTTTGCATCCGTCAATCGGTTTTGGTTCATCATGTGCTGACAAAACTACTGTAACACAGGATATTTTGTTCTAATTTTGTGTTCAAATCTTTTTATATAATTTTTTAAATCGTATTTTGTTCTAAAAATTATAGTAATACATAAATCGGTTCTCTGTGTTCCGCGCGTTTTACAGATATCTTCAGCCCATCTACAAGTTTGAAGACAGTATCAATTTTTTATTAGTAATCAACTTCATGCTGTTTAATTCATCGAAAGAGGTTTCGTGAAGAAGAAAACTCTCGCCGTAAGTTATCCCATTTGTATCGTATTCAAATACTATGTTACAGCCTTGTGCATTCATATTTTGTAAATTGATAACGTATTGATAACTTCCGTTCAATAGCCTACATCATGCCATCCGAAGCGAAAAAGAAACAACAGCAGAAAAAAAAGGAAGCTGCGAAAGCTCGCCAACAAACAACAGCGAAGCCTACAGCGACGACTACTGCTAAAACTACTAAACCTCCTGAGAAACCTAAGCCTAACGCTAGCGGTGAAGAATGTACTGAAAACGGTAAAAACACTGAAAATGGAGAGCTTTCAGAAGGTGCGTACGATTCACTTGGTTTTTTTCATGTTATAAGATTTTTTGATCGATGTACATGTTACCTTGTTTATAGAATTAATATGTAAAAAATTAGAAGAAGATATGAAATTAAATGCGGAAGCGCGTTCCTGCACTGGTAGTTTAGTTCTGCATCCGCGCTCTCGTGATATCAAATTCGCTAACTTTTCGATTACGTTTCATGGTTGTGAACTAGTGCAAGATACTATGTTAGAGTTGAATTGTGGACGTAGATACGGTCTGATAGGTTTAAATGGGAGTGGTCAGTATGAATTGTTCGATATTAATTCAATCAATATTTCGCATGATTTCATTCTGTATTGTTTTTCAATTTAGGAAAATCCACCTTATTGGCTGTTCTGGGTAACCGCGAAGTAGCAATTCCAGACCACATTGATATTTTCCACCTGACCCGTGAAATGCCTGCATCAGAAAAAACTGCATTACAATGCGTCATGGAAGTAGATGAGGAACGTATGAAACTCGAGAAATTAGCTGAAGAATTGGTTGCTTGCGAAGATGATGGTATGAGATTATTTATTCTACTGTTCGCATTTCCATACCATTTGAAATTATATATTTCTTGATGAATTTCCAACTTCAGAGTCTCAAGAGCAATTAATGGATATTTACGAAAGATTAGACGACATGAATGCTGATACCGCAGAAGCTAGAGCAGCTTACATTCTACACGGTTTAGGATTTACGCCAGAGATGCAAATTAAAAAAACTAAAGATTTTTCCGGTGAGTGTACATAGAAAACCGTATGAGAGATGTTCTGGTTGAAAAAAATTAACCAATGACTTTCTAGGTGGTTGGAGAATGCGTATTGCGTTAGCAAGAGCATTGTACGTAAAACCGCATTTATTGTTGCTGGATGAACCCACCAATCATTTGGATTTGGATGCTTGTGTATGGTTAGAAGAAGAACTAAGAACGTAAGTTAACAGGAACATAGCTCAGCTCGCCTTTGCCCACGTATTACTGATTGTACTTCATTTAGGTATAAACGAATTTTGGTTTTAATATCGCATTCTCAAGATTTTCTTAACGGTGTTTGCACAAACATCATTCATTTGGACAAAAAACGATTAAAGTACTACACTGTAAGTATAATTTATTAAATAATTCGGGTTTTTGCAATATTTATAATTTGCTGTTCTTCATTTAGGGTAATTACGATATGTTTGTGAAAACTCGAGCTGAATTACTGGAAAACCAAATGAAACAATACAACTGGGAGCAAGACCAGATAGCTCATATGAAAGTAGGTTATAATTATTCTTTACCACGTTTGGCTAACATCAAGTTATTTTCTGAAATGTAATTTTCAGAATTACATCGCAAGATTTGGTCACGGTAGCGCAAAACTAGCTCGTCAAGCTCAAAGCAAAGAAAAAACTTTAGCTAAAATGGTTGCTGGTGGATTAACTGAACGCGTAGTTAGTGATAAACTGGTCACTTTTTACTTCCCCTCTTGTGGTACAATTCCTCCTCCGGTCATCATGGTGCAAAATGTTAGTTTTCGGTATAACGAAAAATCACCGTGGATTTACAAAAATTTAGAATTTGGTATTGACCTAGATTCTCGAGTAGCTCTTGTCGGACCTAATGGAGCTGGCAAAAGTACCCTTCTTAAATTACTCTACGGTGAAGTAAGCGCAATAATTTTTTCGAAAACTAAAATTATTGTTATTGTATTTAATTTTTTATTGTGTTTTCTTTTCAAAGCTAATACCAACTGAGGGTATGATTCGTAAAAACTCGCATCTACGTTTCGCTCGTTACCACCAACATTTACACGAGTTATTGGATTTGGATATATCACCCTTAGACTACATGATGAAGTCTTTTCCTGAAGTGAAAGAACGAGAAGAAATGAGAAAAATTAACGGCCGATATGGACTTACCGGTAGACAACAAGTATGTGTCGATAAATATCTCGCAAATTACACGCTAAATTGATTCCTACATTTCCTATCAAATAAGTATTTAATCATCTGATGGATGATGGATAAACATACCATAAAGGAAAATTTTAAATCAAATTTAATCAGTAACAATTTCCACTAACCTATTTTAAAAGAGTGTACCTTCTCGATTGATAAATGAAACTCGACCCTAACTTTATCATTAATTGCCGAAGAAAGTGTGAACATAAATTGTCTGAATATTTCCATATTGATAACCGATTTTGATCAATAAATTTTGTTATTTTTATAGATATGTCCAATTAGACAACTTAGCGATGGTCAAAGATGTAGAGTTGTTTTTGCTTACCTGGCGTGGCAAGTTCCTCATTTATTGCTTTTGGATGAACCTACCAATCATTTAGACATGGAAACAATTTACGCATTGGCAGACGCTATTAATGAATTCGAAGGTGGAATGGTTCTAGTTAGTCACGATTTTAGACTAATTTCTCAGGTAAATAAAGAAAAAGTTTCATTTCTTCCGATATTTAGTGGAAACTTGACGTTCAACTATTGTTTCAGGTTGCCCAAGAGATTTGGATTTGTGAGCACGGAACAATTACCAAGTGGAAAAGCAATATCTTGGATTATAAAGAACATCTGCGTGAAAAAATAAAATCCAATTGTAAAAAAGTTGCTATCTAAATGGAATCATGGACTGTTCCAGTTTCGCTTTAGTTCTCTTTCATGCTCGATCGAATTAACCGCAACCAACGTGACATTGTTATTGTTTCGCAACCCAATAAAAATTCTCGAATAAATTTTAATTTTTTTCAATTGCGTTGCGTTGAGATTCATTTTATAGTGATAATTAAGTATTTGAATAATTGCGAAAATAGTTGATTAAAAAATTTTCAATCAAGGTTATAAGAAGAATGCCAATGTTTAATCCTAAAAAAGTAGACTTCAAAGAAAAATAATGGATTCATTCTGATTAAATTGAATGTTTTGTTTGTGCCTAAAAATAGGGCCAACATTGACACTTTTTTCCAAATTGAATGTACCCATAGTTTTCAAAATCAAATTACCTAACGATGGAATTTTCGTATAATTATTTTTGAAGAACTAATGTTGATTTTTGTTGAAATAAATCAAAATTTATTCTTCATTTTTTCCTGAATAATCAATAAATAAATAAATAAATAGAATAAATTTTCAATTGTTTGTTAAAGAGATAAAAGTGAATTAAATTTGGTTGGGAAATCGAAATAGGTATTATTAATTCTTGAAAAGATAAAATTATGACGGAATTCGGTTGAAGAACTGAGAAAATAAAATATGGGCCAGAATCAGGTTTGATAATTTATAATTAATCATGTGTGACAATTTTTTTTTTCCATCGTTGAGATCTACAACCAAGTTAAAACACCAGATCACAGTCAGATCATACATGGTCATTTATAACAAATTATTCAATAAAAATTGCACTGGAAATATTCAAAATCGATGAATAAAAATAATACTACTTCAAATACTTAAAACTTAGTCTAAAATTAATGTAAAAAAATGATTGATTTTTTTCCACATTGAGCACCAGAGATTATAAGGTTGGAATGTGATATGTCAATGATTTCCTAAATAAGGTAGGAAAGACATACTATCAGTCTTAGCAAACGTTCTCGAGCAATGACTCGAAAACAATAACAAAAATATGTGACGTATACGTAAAAGATAATTGTGACAATTCGTAATAATCTAGTCAATTTAATCGTAAACGAAAGTCTCGTTTAAATGCCCTTGTCCCATATTGGTCTGCGATCGAAGAAGTGATTCGTAATTTGAAGACGCAGCTCGCAATACCTATAGAAAATGATTTGAGAATATTTTGCAATGGTTTGACGGTTTACTAAGTTTTTCATACCTCTAAATGTTTATCCATATCGAAAAGCGCTTGATCTATCCATTCTTGAGTATCTCGAGAGCAGGATGAACTATATTTGATAACTAGCGCCAAATAAGTAACCGAGAGTACCAGAGCTACCGTACGAGCTTCCAAAAGCCGAGCATCCAATGGCGCGTACATACTACGCACGACGTCGTCAGCTCGTGGAGTTATCTTCTTAGCCAACTACAGACAATATGAATTAATTAAAAAGTATTCAAAAGATGAACTCAAAATTAACCTTGCACTCACTTGCACAAAACTTTCCAGATTGTTTTTACGGTGTTGGCTTATGTTGGCCATTGTCAGCGCAATGATTCTATTCGTGAGTAAATGACATAATTTTAGTATGGCTAGACAATGAGGCATTAAACCACTAGCATCGTTGATCCACTGCTCGTCTGACAGAATTTGCTCGATATCTGGATGTAAGCAAACTTCTCCCAATTCTACTTCTGAACTCTCAGAAATCAATTGCACATTTTTCGGCCTAAATAACGAACTGTTTGTAAGAAAACTGAGTATATGAACATCAAAAGTTAGGTTATGAATATTGATGATTACCTGATGAATCGACTATTAGAACCGAGACTTTTCATGTACTTCGTAGTACTTTTACGTACGCTTTTCTGGCAACATAAAAATATTAGTAGAACGGTCGAGCTCATGAGAACAACGATTAATATGGCAAACGCAGCTATAACCACAGCCTCCATCGTGCATTTATACGAAAATACACAATAGGCTAAGGATTCAAACCTGTGGAATAGTATCAGAGGATACGATTAATTTTTTAATTAATGAAGAATGAAGATTAATAAATGTAGTGGTAGACTGATGTTAAAGTACTTACGCATAATACCGCGGCGATAGTACAAAACCGAATATTCTAGCTTTAGTACTAATTTAAATACAGTACAAAATTCATAATTACTATGAAGTAATAAAGAAATAAATGATTAAAAAATTTCAAAAATTCGAAACCCCCATAAACCGAGAGAGAGAACAACACTTCCACTTCCTTCCTTCTTCCCATTCACCCACCATTACCCTGCCGTCCACCTGTTGCTACTCCTAGTCCTAGTCCTAGATTGACACCCATGTGAAACCGTGAAATTTTTGTTTTTGTTGGTTTGAGAAGAACCTGATAGAGCGAGCTTTTCAATGGCAGGCGGCAATGCGGCATTCATAATTTGGAATGTGATCGGGCTGAGCATTCCAGTGAGATGCTTCATTACTCAAAATTTGATTTTGGTTGATAACGCGATAATGATTTTCAAATTAAAAATTTTTCCTTAATTAATAGTTATACCCTAATTTTTATTACAGGATCGAAATCAAGTTTATGGTGACTTAGTCTCGGATCTAAATTCATGGTAGAAGAAAAAAATGGAGCCGAAAAGCCGTGAAATTGATAGTGATTTTAGTGCTCTGGTGAAGGTATTAATCACGTTTTTAACTATGGTACTGAAAAAATTAACAATTTTGTAATAATCGTACCCGTATATCTTTACTACAAGTAAATTCAAGTCCCATTCGGTATGACTTTCTTATTTAATAAATCGTTCTATTTTGCAGAACCATATCAGAGTGTTAGCCGAATGTATAAAAATATCGAACAGTTTACCTGTGGGTTCAACAAGAAATAATTTTGTAGCATGTTTTCCCGAATTTCCTAGCGAAATTCAACCATACACCGAACGGTTGGAAGACATGTACGTTCAATACTTAATTCTTTATAAAATAATCAACACGCTAAACTAGATATTCTTGTGTTTCAGGATGTCCGATGTTCTTAGACGGGAAGGATTTAAAACGAACCTAAAAGTGCACGATAACGAAGAAAAAGTAGATTTGATTGTTGATGGTGTGAACAGAATATTAGATCGAGTGGTAAGTGCGTCGCACAAACCTTGTTCACTCCTCTGCATTTCCTTTTTCAAATTGTGCGATTATTTCAGAAACGAAATGTCGATCATGTGAATGGTATTGCTCCAAAACCTGAAACTTTCGTACCGAATAACGGACCGGAAGCTGATACTACCAAATATGTTAAACAAGGGTTTTTCAAACGGAGACCAACCAATATGGCTAGAGTACATGTTAAACCGCAATTAAGTTTTAAAGTGAAAGTTGATAATTCTAAAGATCCGTTCAAGCCAAATATTTCAGAAAAACCAAATTCATTACAACCGCTTGCACTGGCTTTAGAAAAAGGTCCAGGTGGTGTCATGAGGTTTGTGAATCACTACTTTCTTACCAGTTGGCGATTTCTTTCAAACATTAATTTAATATGATATTCATTTACAGATACAGCCATCCTTATTTGTACGAAATAAATTTCTTTGCGCCACCTCGCGCTCATTTACGTAAAGTAACTCCTCAAGAGCCATTCGACGTTAATGAAAAGCGTGAAATATTTGTCGAAACTTCGGAGCAGTTGAAAAATATGTTGCGAGATTTATTGAAACAGTCGGAAATCGCAGTGGACTTGGAGGTATTATTTTATTTCGTGATGTAGCATCTTTGACGACGTATTCTTCAATATCGTTTTTTCTGCAGCATCACGACTACCGTTCTTATCAAGGATTTACGTGTTTAATGCAAATATCCACGAGGAAAGATGATTATATAGTAGATACCATTGCATTAAGAGGCGAATTACACATTCTCAATGAAGTTTTCACTGATCCTGCTATCGTAAAAGTAAGAAAATCGTATTTTTTGAATCGTTCAGAATGAAATGCATTAATATATTGCTTTTCTAGGTCTTCCATGGTGCTGAGATGGATGTGGAGTGGTTACAAAAAGATTTGAATTTGTACGTGGTCAACATGTTTGATACTTTTTTTGCTGCCATGGAGTTGAACTTTCACAGACTCGGATTAGCGTTTTTATTAGAACACTATTGCAATGTAAAAGCTGATAAACAATACCAGCTGTATGATTGGCGTATCAGGTTTGTAAATTTTGATCAGTTATGTTTCTATTGAAGAAATAAGGGTAATATTGTGGGAAATTTCCGCAGACCTTTGGATCCAGCTGCTCAAGCTTACGCTAGAAGTGATACTCATTACCTACTCTACGTATACGATAGAATAAGAAATGATTTAATTGATAAAGATTGTGGCGACACAAAACTCGTGGAAAGTATATTCAATCGTGCTGCTGATATTTGTAGAAAAGTAAGTTGGTTTTTGACAAATCCGTGTTGTGAACATATCCATCAGAAAAGCTGATGTTCATTTTTTTTTTTAAAGCGTTATGAAAAACCTAATGACGAAGTAGGCCTTATGAAAATGATCAAGGATTGCAAACGTAATTTAGACAATCGTCAGTTATTTGCCTTGAAACATTTATACTTGTGGAGAGACGAAATTGCCCGTAAAGAAGATGAGAGCTTGAGGTGAAATATCCGAAGAGATTTTTCTAATGAAGTTTGAAATTTTTCCCAAGTTGAAATTTAATATAATATATATATTTTTTTCAGGTTTGTTCTGCCAAACCATATGCTATTCCGTCTAGTCGACATGTTACCTCAAGATAGAAACGGAATTTTAGGATGTTGTAATCCGGTACCTATTTTAGTGAGAAAAAATCTGGAAAGGATATTCGATATCATCAGTGAAGCGCGAAAACAACCTGTACAAATGGTAAATACGACTAGCGTGTCGGAAATAGTTGCATCTTTTCTAGATAGGGATCCTCGTATTAGACTTAAGGCTAGATGATTTAAATCTTGAAATTTTCTTCGGTTCATTAATGGATTCCTAGTTACCACCTCAAAAGCAAGCTGTGATTTCCGTTATAAATTTATATTTAATACTTTGTCCTATTTAATTTATTATTTTACATTTTTTAAATCCCTAGAAACGAATTGGTTATTTTGTTTCCGAATAAAAACTGATACTTTTCTAAAGCGCATGTCCTTGTAGAATATTTTTAGCGGTGAAAGTGGTAAGAATGGAGTAAATCTATAAACTATTCGCAGCATTATAAGTGTTCATGTACTTTTTTTCTCTCTCAAGCTTCGTTTTAATAATATGTGTTTTGTTCTATTACATTTTTACTTCGAAGTTTCAATCGCGAAGATCGCCTTTAATTGAGGAAATAAGAAAGAAATCCAAAAACGAATTCACCTTCATTACTTAGTGATAAGGAATTGATTTATATCAACATCAATTTTCAATTGCTAATTTTTCCCAAAATGGGTTCATTTCCCATTAATGGACCCACATAATCGCAAATATATTTTATTTCATCGTCAACTCCTAACATCATGTTGAATTGTAAGAAGAATTTTTCAATATTTGACAGACGCCTGTGGTTTCTATTTACAGAGTACCATGCAGCATTTTACTAATTCTTTAGCCATCCGAAGTGCAGCATTTCTCAGTAAATTACAAAGTCCGCACGATTTTTCGCATCTCGGAGATTTTAGAAATGATCTAGTTACATTACTTGCTGGATCTGATGTTATCGACGTTACAGAACCGGAAAAGGAAGCGTGTGTGAGCGTTTTTAACGAAGATACCGAGGTACGTATTGTTGGTATTTTTATTATTCGGATGTATTGATGAGTAATAGTATTTTATTTGTAGATTTCAAATAAACGTACTACTGTTAAATTCGTATCGCCTTACGAACGGTACAAAAGGACTGTGGAATTTATGTTGGACGAAGAGGAGAAAGTTAGAAGAAAAAAAGAGGAAGAATCCAACAAACCTGAAGAGGATCAGGTAATTCAGGCTTTGATATTATTTCAAAAGTGTAGTAAGTGGGCTGTTTCTCGAGTAAATCGACAGGATGTTTATAAAGCACATTTTGTTTCTTATGGGTTGCCTATATTCATTCTTTAAATTTTCCTACATCACTTAGTGAATACACTGTATACACCACATATTAGAAGTAATTATGATAACGATCCTTAATTTTTTTTTAGGTGATGTATATTCCAAAAGAAGAACGCCTTAAAGAAGTTAAATTTGAATCGCATTCTACAACTATAACTAAGGTAATTGATTAGAATTTTTTTTGGAAAACTCATGTTCGAATAATAATTTTATATCTAAATATTACAGAAACCTGATATTAAAGTACCTGACAATGTATCTTGTAAACGAAAAGCTGAAAATACTTCGAATGAGGTTAGTAGTTAGTAAATAAAGACTTTTTGAAATTATGTATGATATTTGGGTTGTTCTTTCTTGAATTTATGTTATTGAACAATTTTAAAATTATTCTAGATTCCTAGTAAGAAAATATCCAAACGTGAAACGGAGAAAAGTATCGTCAAGGACAATCAACTAAAATGTAAAACTGAACCTAAAGACATATCAAACTCAGAAAACAGTCAAAATGAAGTAGTCGCGGAAAGTAAAAACACAGAGAACGAATCCAAATCAAAGAAGTCTAAAATAAAGCAGAAGACTGAAAACCCAAAACAAAACTTCGTTGCTTATGATTATGCAGCTGGAAATTACAAAAAATTTACGACAGGAGCTCAGAAAAATGTGAAACAACTGTTAAACTCTAAAATTAAATTTGGAGCTAATAAAAAAGTAAGTGTAGTGACCTACTCTATGGTACTATTTAAAAAATCAAACTGTAATACAATTTTCCGTTGTTTAGAATCGCAAAAATTCCCGTCAATCGGGAGGTGCTGGTAGAGGAAGAAAGTGAGAAGTTGAAATCTTCGAACTGATAATTTATGAAAATATACAGAAAACAATTTGTGTTAGAAAGATGGAGGTTCATTGATGGTACCGTTTTATTTCGTTATCGACCTGACATGTAAATTGACCAGATTCACTATGATTCGTAATTTTTTATTTTTCTTTCTTTTCTGATTCGAACTTCGAGTTGACTTTATACTAACTTATTATATTTTGTATATTTTTCGATTTGATACGCTTTGTTAAAGTTGAAGATGAAAAGACCTTTATAAATTTTTACCAAGCGTAAAATGAAGGTTTAATAATTAAATCGATTTATTTTTTGATTAGTTTATTTCTTAATATTTTTGTTATACGTTATTATACATTTTTATAAAAAGATACTTGAAAAATTTTGAAGGGTGAAAAGAAATTAAAATTATTGAGGAAGTAAAAATAGGAAATCGGAGGAACTATTGGCACGAGCCACAGTCCATTTTGGCCGTACTAGGTCGAGGTGCGGCGCATTCCATCGTTGAACTTTTAACTTTTCGGGGCGCTCGTTTACCTTTCATCGGCGATTTTCTGCGAACTACTCGCCTTCTCGTAGTCGACCGTTTCGTGCGAGGTGTTCTTCTAGTCATAGATCTACGAGTTCTTCGGCGTACGGTTCTAGTCGCAGATGTTTTCCGGACAGTTCTCGTTCGTCTTACGGTGGACCTACGACGAGGTCGGGATTTGCTGGTCGCCGGACGACGACGTCGGCTCGTTGTCCTACCCTTAGCGGCCAGCGTGCGAGTCCTCGATCTTCTCGTCGCCGAACGTCTCCGGACAGTTCTGGCTCTTGTGGCTCTCGTTCTACTCGTCGATTTTCTACGCATTGTGCGACGAACACGAGGCTTCGATGACACCCGGGGAGTTCTTTTTACCCCTCTACGTCCCGATCGACTTCTCCTCGGCATGGGCCCGCAGTGCGCCAGAACACTCGCAGATCGCATTTTCGATACGGACCGACGAGCTCTCGGAGCGCTTCGCGAACGTCTAACTACTGCTGACGATCCAATCAGCGTTCGAAGTCCGGATCGTCGTCGTCGAGTTGTGGCACTTCGACTCCTACGGCTTTTGGAGCGCGCCATTTTGCGATATTTTTCTTTATCGCAGTCGTTCATCGTTCTCCATTCTCTGGCGCCGACTTGCGAGGCTTCTCGGGCGCTTTTGCCGATTAAAGCGGCGCGTGTGCGGACTTCCCGCAAATAGTTGAAAAATGGGTTTATAGTGATAATTCCTTTGGTTTTAGGAGGCATTTTGACGGTTTTGTTGTTGAAAAGGTTATGACGATTCGAAGGCGATACATGACCATGTTGAGATATTTTTTAAATTGCTTGGAAATTTCATACAGCGTAGCAATTTTTTTTTCTTGTCTTTCGATAGGTAGGTAGGTTAGGTACCTATACCTATCCACAGGTTTAAAATGTATACTCGTATTTCATACTAGACATCTTATGAAAATGCGAACTTTAAAAAAACATTAACTGAATGTGTTTTGAATCCTCGACAGATTATCAATGCAGGGCAACAGTAATAAAAGGAAACGAGCCAAAAGCGATTCGAGTATTCTTTTACGACGAGTTGTAAGGAAAATTAAAAATATTGTTACCCCCAAAAGTTGAAGGACTTCTTCAGAAGAAATTGAAATATGTATTTTTTCTTCAAAAAAGTGTAAGCTTTTTTCTTTTCATAGATGAAGATTTTTTGCCTATTTCATTCATTTTTTTTGAACGTGAAATTTTTTCACACCGACACCAAAAAAATTAGGATAAACGCTATTTTTATTCCAAAAAATATATAATTTTTTTCTCCGCGAATTGGAGAAATATAACTCTGGGTAAGAAAGTTAAGAATGCTGTCCTCTACGAGTAAAATAAAATGCTAAATGTGGCAAAAAATTATTACTATTAGGTAATTCTCAAAATATTGACTTTTTTCTCTATACCTAAATGAGAATTTTTTTTGCAAAAATACCATGTGATTTTTTGCGAAGATAGAACATTATTAAAAATATTTTGTACCTAGGTACTTTGAAAAATTGAGAAATGTTTTCCTTCAAAAAATGTTTTCTTCGATTGGTAGGTATCAGAATTTTTTTGAAAAAGTAGATTGTGTCAAAGCACACATAGCACTTGGCACAACTTTCGGTTGCACTGCACCTATCTATAGTGAATTCTTCTGAAAATTGACTTGAGATTTGAGGAAAAGTTATTGTGGGTGGGCGAAGTAGAAAAGGGGAAATAGCCAAATAGGGAAAATAAATGCAAGCAATTATTATGCAAAAATTAAAAAACACCAATTTTCTATCATGACAAAGTTAATGTTCCAAAGTGAACGATTTGCTCAATGAAATTTTAAAACTACCCTTGGGTTTGCAATACAAAGAACGAGGATATCCGTAAATTATGTCTGAAGTTGCTAGGTGAGAAAGTTTCATTTTTACTGCGACTGATAGTAAATGCAAATAACTTGATAAGGACAACAATAAAATTTACGTTGAATCGAATCATGACTGTCGAATTATAATTCTTACAATTCCTATACTCACCTGTTGTAATAATCTTAAACGGTTTCATTTTAAAGTTCATTGTTGAGGTTAGATACCATTTGCGTATGAAAAATCATCACTATGTGAGTATTGCTAACAAAAATATTCAAGATGTTCTAAGAACCATCTTGATGGCAACGTAAAAAATTGCTTCGTTGGTGTTTCATGTGTAGCTTATCAATCTCTCGGATTTGCAGAAATTCTTTTATGTATTTTGTGTGAAATTCTTTCTCGATATCAACTCGTTTCAAGGATGGCCGGGTTAAATGAAGATGTATTAACTACGTTGAAAATTCTCATCATAGGAGAAAGCAGCGTTGGAAAATCGAGGTAATTTTACATTTGCTTCGTTTGTATATTCATCAGTTCCATGTTTGTCATTCATATTGGATTTTTTTCAGTTTACTATTACGATTCATTCACGATCGATTTGATGATGATTTGGGTTTAACGATTGGTGTCGATTTCAAAACTAAAACTGTCATGGTAGATGGCCAAGCTGTGAAGTTGGCCGTATGGGTAAATATTGCTAAAATTTACTCCTGCTCCTGTTCATGTAAAAATAATAACTTGAAAAAATGTACAAATTGATACATTTGAATGTGTATTTTTTAGGACACTGCTGGCCAAGAAAGGTTTAGAACTCTTACTCCCAGTTATTACAGAGATGCTCAAGGAGCTGTTTTAGTCTATGACGTAACTGATCGCGCAAGTTTTATTAAATTAGAATCATGGCTCAATGAATTAGAAATGTACTCTACCAGAAGTGGTATTGTTAAAATGATCGTAGGAAATAAAATCGATAAGGTATGTAAACGAGCTGACCACTTGCTCAAAAAATTTCGCATGTATAATATGTTATTACAACTCTGGCATGTGCAGGGAGAACGAGCTGTTACAAGAGAAGAAGGGATACAATTCGCTAGACGGCATAAAACGTTATTCATCGAAGCCAGTGCAAAAACAAAAGATGGTGTACAATTTGCTTTTGAAGATTTGGTACAAAAAGTACGTGTCTTACTGGGAATGCTTAAATTGTTCGAGTATATGCCTACTTTGGCCTAATTCATTATAATTTTCATTTTAGATAATTGAAACACCAAAGCTTTGGGAAGCCAATAAAACCAACAGGCAAACACACACACTGAATGAAGAAAATTCGTCGGCGCAAGATGGTAAATGCTGTTCTTGGTTTTAACAAAGTGGTATATTTTTTCGAAAAATAAAACTAAGCCATTTTATTGTCTTGCACATGTTAACTTTTTTTTTCGTTTTAATATTAATCGTAAAACCGAGATGAATTTTTTGTTCGAATGCCATTTCGAAAGTTGACTTATTCAGATCATCGTACTTCTGATCTTCTAATCGGCATCACATCAGTGTACTTTGTAAGAAATACTCTATCAAGTGTTACAAGGCAGAAAATCGTAGCTTGTACTTTTTCTCGTGAGAACATGCATAATATCGAAAAAATGTGGACTTTTTATGTAATTATGTGTCTTAAAGTGCCTTTCACTTTATTTTTAAAAGTATCCAGGCAGCGGTCGAATTGTTTAGATATATTTTTCTAATGTCCAAATACGCGTATTTATTTTCCTAAAATTAAATCACGTTGTAATGCGTTATTTTAATTTTTATTTGTATATAATTGTGTTATATTCGAGCTTCAATGGTAGTCGCAACTCTATTAATTGGTTGTTTACTGTGGATATTTTGTATGCGGTATTTTTAATTTTCAATAAAGTATTGATTCATACGTTGTATTCTTATTTCTTACAAGTCATCGTAAATTTTGATTAATTTCCCAATTTTTGTATCTTATCGATATCTTAATGAAATTGATTGATACAAGATAGCAAAACTAACGTTATCTACTGATCAACATTGAGTCGTGATTTGAGTCCGTTTAGGTGAAATGTTTAACGTTAACAGAAGAACTCGATTTAACATATATGAAAAAAGCATGGTGGAGCTTTTAAATGAAGATATAACGTTGAAAATACTCGTTGTTGGAAAGAGCGGAGTTGGCAAATCTAGGTAAGCGTTTTATTACGATTACGAAACAAATTCGATCATAATTCTTAAAACCTTGTTCTGCTTTAGTTTAGCTGTTCGATATGTAGATAATGATTTTCAAGAAGGCAGCATTACCACAATTGGAATAGACTATAAAACGAAATTCATAAATATCGATGGATACAACGTTAAATTGCAAATTTGGGTGAATTAATAGTTTGTTTTTAGGTTCAATCAATTCAGTGATCTGCAGATACAATTATTACAACTTGAAAATATTTTTTTTAAGGATACCGGTGGCGCTGAAGCATTTCGGACGATTACAAGAAATTATTATAGAAGTACCCAAGGTGCTATCCTAGTCTACGATGTGACCAATAGACAAAGTTTTGAAGACCTTGCTGTTTGGTTCGAAGAAATAGAAAATAATCGCACTGGTTACGTTGCCAAAATGATTGTTGGAAATAAAATTGACGTGGTAATTTGTTTATCGAGTTATTGCCTCTACAATAAATTTATGATTTCAATCAAAGTGTTCTTTTAAGGAATCAAAATTAAAACAATTCACTTTTTGTGTTTATAAATAAGTAGGTACCTAGCTGCTAGTATAGTCGCAGGAGTAACTTTCGTGTGATATGACTGAATTCTAATCTTGATCCTATAAGGGAAAAAATGAGCGGGTACTCCATTTCTTTAGGGCTCACCCTTTTCAAGAGTCCTGACCACTTTTTTCGGAGGTGTCCTATCTTCCTTTCTAAGATCGTTTTTGCAAACATTTTCAAACAAACGTTGTAGATTGAGATGCTTGGAATCATTTTTGTCATCATAAAAACTTTGACTGCAGGGTTCCTCGCTTCCCTCCAATTTTGCATAATACCTACGTATATAAAAATCAACAGAGTAACTCCATACTTATTATGCGAAATTATAAGGAAAGGAGGGGTCCAACCGAAATTTTTGCGATGACAGGAATTATTTCAAGGATCTCAATCTATAATTTTTGATTGAAGATTTTTTCAAAAGTGTCCTTTAGGGATGAAAATAGGGGACTTGCAAAGAAAGTGGACTGGGCCCTCGAAAAGAGGGAGACAATGAAAAATGGCATGTTGGCTCATTCATTTCTTATCAGACTCTAGAACAGTATTACCGGAAAAATTTTTCCTTTGGCGACTGAACTATAATTTTCAATTTTCATGTACTTCGTCGACCAATGTATTTATTAGGCTTGTTTTTGATCAATTATTTTTTTATCAGGGAGAAAAACAAGTTTCAAGAGAAGAGGCATATAAATTTGCAAAACGACACGATGCATTATTTATTGAAACCAGTGCCAAAACGAGTTACGGTGTTAGCTTTGCTTTTGAGGAGTTGGTTCAAAAAGTGAGTAAATATTTGTAGGTACCTAGGCTACCTACTACCTAATCGTTCTTCTTCACTCAAATTCATGCTTCGTTACTTCGCATATGAAATCTATTTGCAATCTGAATTAGAAATGATCGCAGATTTTCAATTTTTTTTATGCGTAACAACATATTTTTTAGATAATAATGAACCAAGATATTATGAAAACTCACCTAAATGCTTCCAATCAAACCATCAAGTTAGAAACACGAACAGTGAAAAGATCAAAAATTAGGACAGCTTGTAAACCTTGTTAAATTGTCGATTTGAATTTATATGTACTTTAAATAATTAAACAATAAATTTGTAGATATCTAGATGGTTCTTCATTTTTTTTCACGATGAGATTATTGTACAAACATACATACCTACGTAAAAAATTATTTATTTCCAGTAATGCGAAATATTACGAGTCGTGAGGAAATAGCCTGGTAGGCGATAATCTAAATTTTGAAAATAAAATAGATTTAATTTGATCTACAGATTGCTCCCATTCATGGACCAAACCTTCATTCTTCCATTATCATAACAAAACTTAAAAAAGGATAAATTAGTTCATTATCACAACACCATAACTCATAGCGGGGAAGATAAAGGTTTATAAGGCTATTAATCTTTTTCTAAAAATAAAAATAAGCAACAACAGCTTGGTTGAATGCGATAAGGACGTAACGTGAAAATATCGTTTTATACCAATTAAATAAACGATCTCGTAAATAGTTTTTCAAACCGAATCAATAATAATTAAGAGCGAACCAACTGAATACGTTATTTGTAAAATTTTTATTTGAACAGCGATGATCATTTTTTAAGCGATTTAAATTTTAAAAATTATAATTTGAAAATTTACTAAAATTGCGGGAGTATCAACAAGCAGAATTTTTACACAAGAACTAAAATAAAATATAAATAAATAATTCTAAAAATATTCGCTAATCGGGGACACAAAAACATACAGTAAATAAAACTGCCATAAAATGATATCATTATCGTGGTAATCAAAATCTCGACTCTTGAAAAAGGAATATTACGAAATACCTCCTTAATGGTGAACTTTAAGGAACTGTGGAGTATTTAGAATTTGATCGGTATTCGACATACAAGTTGGATTTATTTACTGGCATTGATAATATCGATGAATTCCGGTTTCAACGAAGCGCCTCCGACTAAAAATCCATCGATATCTTTCTCTTTGGCTAATTCTTTAGCGTTTGCGCCGGTTACAGAGCCGCCATAAATGATGCGAATTTCTTTGGCTACTTTTTCACAGATTTCTTTTTTGATATATTCGCGCAATTTTGCGTGTACTTCTTGAGCCTGTAATGAGAAAAAAATTAACGACAGCTCGAATACTTGTTATTGTAATACAAAAACACCGTACTTGTTGTGGCGTGGCAGTTTTTCCGGTACCGATAGCCCAGACAGGTTCATATGCGATAACAACGTTTTTCCATTCGCCGATTTTAGAAGCTATCGCTTTAACCTGCTGGAATACAACGGCTTCCGTTTGACCAGCTTCTCTTTCTTCGAGTTTCTCTCCTACACAGGCTATTACCGATAGACCAGTTTCCAAAGCATGTGCGACTTTTTCAGCCGTCAGCTAATATCAAAAAAAGCATTTATTTAATTCGTACAGCTGATACTAAAATAATCGAATCTGAAATTACTTACAGTATCATTTTCACCAAAAACATTTCTTCTTTCGGAATGCCCAATTATGACCCAATCTAATCCAATATCTTTAATCATAGCTGGACTAATTTCGCCTAATAAGTAAAATAAATAAGATTTCAAATGATATTCATTGATTATTAATGTAGATAAGATTCGTTAAAATTTAAGTGAAAAATTTTGTCATCGTTACACTTGGTTAATTTTGTTGATAATAATGAAAGAACGTTCTACTCGAGTAATTCATATTGCGCCATATGTTGGAATTACCTGTAAAAGCTCCTTTGGGCACTTTGTACGAGTTCTGAGCAGCTACTTGAATATTTTGCGGAATAATGGATTTCGTATAATCTAGATAGATGGATGGAGGAGCCACGACAACTTCTGTAGATAAAATATTACAGCAGTTATACATCTGATAGATTTCATATAATGATCGTAATTGCTGAAAATAATAAATTCTTACCTACGGATTCGTCAATTTTACATTTTTTCAGGGAATCTACCCATTCGCTAATGAATTTTTTATCGCCGTTCATTTTCCAATTACCACCAACGAAGAATTTTCTGTCCATTTTTACTGGTTGGGTCGCAAGAATGCACCAAAGCAGAAGAAAATTTAACACTAAAAATTTTGCAGACGGATCGTGAGGTTTCACTTAAAATTACCAAATAATTTGTAGGTCAACAAAAATTTATCCGGTCAAAATGTGCATATTATTCAACTTCAAGTTCATTAGGAGAAACAGCCACTTGACCTTATCAGTAATCACAATCAGGTGTGAGTTTGGTGACGTCAGCTATGGTTTTGATACGAAAAAATAGCTGTTTTTTGTTTGGAAATAGTTTGGAATAAACTGAAACTGAATAGTCAGTCGTCTAATTCATAATTCAGAAACTATGAACTATATTGCAAATTAGCAACACATGAGTATGAAGATTATAATTAAATTTCATAATTTCCTTAATTCCTTTCCTACACATTCTTATCAACCCTTGTGTTAATTAAATAAACATTTTTTGAAAATCAAGGTCATATGAGCCATTTGCTGTGATTTATATTTTATATTGTTGTGCAATGTTTAATTCAATATTCAATTAATCAATTTTTTAAATGCGTATGTCGATTTAAAATTTCATACCTCTATATCACATTTTTTTATCATTTTATTTATTCGATTACAATAAAATATACGCAAATTTGAGTGCATAAAGAGAGAAAAAAATCACTTAAAAAAATATCTCGTTTATGGAAACAGAGAAGGTTCAGAAAAACACCGTGTTTCGATGTCGTACGACTAGGTACGACAACGACTCGCAATAGCAATATCCCCTTCCCTCCTCAAAACTCACAACGTGTTTGCATTATCACTTATCATCAGAAATGTTAGAATAAAAAATTTCTGCCGGCAGGGCTGCGTTCCTATTTTCTGTGTTGTAAACAAATTTATTATTTCCTTGGAATTTTTTGAACAGAAATCTTCAAATTTTGGAATTTTGTTAGACCAAAACAGAAACGCTATTTGTGGCATTATACTGGACATCGATTCTGAGTATTGACACGAGAAATTCATGAACTACTTGGTGGAAGAAAAAGCATGTATGTATATCATTCTATTCATTTATTTTATCAAGTTTGTACTTGACACCCAATATCCTATTTTAAAATTACTACTGAGGTTCCCTGCCATACTTAAGGTGTCACATATTGCAACTATTCTATAAAAATTTTGCACGTCTTTTGCAAAATAATATTTCTTAATATCCCAAAACTTTGTATTACCTTTGAATTTCTGGCTTCCTTTATCGTTCAAGTTCCTACCATTCGTTGAAAACATGCTAGTAAACGAGCACATAACTGCTTCTCGCTGCACAATTTTATTATGTGTATTTTAAATGAAAGTCTGTCACTGAACAACCAGGAATAAAATCAAATTCGCTATTACGTTGTCTAGTCTACTAAAAATTATCTTAATGGTAATCGAATTTTTCATAAATTGAATACCTAATAGTACGTTACAAATTTCAATTTCATCGCGTCGTACTCATATCTGCAGATAAAATTTTAATATTGTTCAGCTCTGTAATTCTATTCGCTTTTTACAGATAATTGCTCGTTGGTATGGACTCCCCTCAAGTGATAGAAGAAACGACCATTAAAGAAGAGAGAAAATTCGTATTCAAAGATCGCTCATTTAGTGTAAGTTATTAGAATGCGTTTTTATCGATGAATTAATTATAATAATTTATTCAGTCCCGGTTTTTAAAATAGCATTACAGGAACGTATCGAATAAAAAGAAAATTTGGAAATCTCTCAAGCAAATCATTTCTCAAGAAATAAATCTGCCATGGTCAAAAGATGTGATTCATTGTGGGTACTATTAATTAGAGATTCATTAGCCAGGTGCAATTTTTCAAATACATTGGTCGTTTGTGTTTCAGACAGTTCGATTGTTGCACCGCCACTTTTCAAGCCAGCTAAAAAATACTCCGATATTTCTGGTTTACCGGTAAAATTGAATTGTTTAAAAACATTTCTATTACTACTGTGCATTAACGAAGGCTATTTTTTAGGCAAAATATATGGATCCCCAAACCAAACTTTATTATTCGATGGCCGAAGAGTTTAGCACCGTGAGAAGTTTACCAAGCGATATAATTACCGGTTATCTAACTCTTCGTGGCGAGCACAACCCAATAGGATAAGAATTTTAAGAAATGAAAAACACTGCGAAGTATTGAATTTATTAAGTGATAGCAACCTCACGGAATATCGTGATTTTCTACGCAGCCGTCAATGGTAGAAATTTCATCGGCCTCATGTTCACCACCGTCTAGTGGGATGGCTGTAACCGTTAACGAATTTGGATTCAGGTCTCTTTCGACGTTCACTTCTTCTTCGTATGATACTGCATCGCACCATACCTGGGTAAAGTAAAAGGTAACATCAACGTTATTTTCTAGTCAAATGAATATTTACGATGTTTTTAACATCCGTTTACCTTATTTAGAAACACCAAAAGTATTAAATAGTAAAACGATTTTGTCATCTTTAACGCAACACGAACTAATATGTTTATAAATGTATGTACATACTTATTCTGTTTTTATACCTACATAAAGATTCGATTTGAACTGTGCATGTAAACAGTACATTATCGATAACCGTATCTTGTATCATAATTTATTCAGTTGGAAAATTTTCTATTCTTTTAATGACAGAGACAGGCCACATTATTACTCGTATTAAAAAACACCGGTATAATTCATTACTCGAGTGTCGAAAAAATTGCGTTTATGGTATAGCATTTTGAAAATTATTCAATTGTTGTAACATGCTATGGGTTTACCATTGAATTAATTTTTTTCTTGTTTTACGAAAAATGTTTGAGAAATAACTTTTAAAAATTCATTACTTTAAATGAATGGAGAATTATGAATATTTATTTACCATACATAGGTAAAGTTAATTTAAATTGATTTTTAACAAGATTGTATTTAAATTTTCGCCGAAGGGCTGGTGCTTTGAAAATTTTAAATCTTGAATGTGAGAATGATTTTTTTATTTCAAAAAAATTTAAGATTTTTTTACCTTTTCTTTTTTTTACTTTAAGAAATTGATAAATTTTCTATTCAAAAAATATGGAGATGTTTCGATCTGAAATGTACAGAAAAATTTGTACTCCAAAAAATTGAATTGAAGGATTTTTTACACAACAATTTAAAAAATATAAACAAAAATTAAACTATTAGTTTTTCTTAAAAATAAATGAGAATTTTTTTCCCTCTTAAAAATTCACAAATTTTTAGAAAGCGACTTCAAAATAATCTGGATAATTTTTATACCGAAAATTTACTCCAAAAATTTGAAAAATATTTAGTACTCGAACATATGAAAATGATTTTTTCTGTAAAAAATTTGAAAAAAAAATAGTAATTAGGTATTAATGTATTATTTATCTATTTCTTTTAAAATTGAAATGTTTTTTATTCTATCAAAATTCAGCATTTTTTCTCCCAAAAGTTTACTCGAAAAAAAAATTCCAGTTGTTTTTACCTATTTTCTTACATTAAAAAATCGTGGTATTTTTTTCGTAAAAAATTCAGTGTTTTTTCTCTAAATTTTTGAGAAACTTTTTCATTCTGCAAAATAAAATTTTGAAAAATATTTTGCACGCAAAAGTGGTTTTTTCTGCAAAAAAATAAAAAAAATAATAATAATTTATTCTTCAAAACGTTGAAATATTTTTTATTCCATGAAAATTTAAATACAAATACATATTTTTTATCCAAAATTTTAAGAACTTTGTTTCCTCCATAAAATTAAATTTAGATGATTTTTTTTTTCAAAATCTGAAAAATATTTTGTACTCCCAGAAAACTAAAAGATTTTTCTCTCCCAAATATTTGATAAAAATTGAAAAATTCATTTTTCTAAAAAAATTGAGATTTTTGTATTTTAGAAAAATTGCATAATTTTTTATCGCTGATTTAAAATAAAATAATTTATTTTTTCTCTGAAATTTTGAAAAATATAACTCACTTTAATTAATTTGAACGATTTTTTCGAAAAATTTGAAAAATACTTTTTGTATTTAAGAAACTGTAAGTAATTTTTTTTTTCCAAAAAAAATTGAGAAAATTAAAGTTTTTTTTATTTTTTGAATTTTCAACAGACTTCAAAAAAATTGAAATATTTGTTTCCCAAAGGAGTTGACGGTTTTTCCCCCAAAGAGGTTGAGAAATTTTGTTTATTCCGATAAAATTAACCCCTCCCCCCTACACAATAGAATATTTTTTTACGAAAAATTCCAAGGTCTCCTCTCCCAAAAATACAAACGTTTTCATGGGTATTTATAATGTCTACTTAATTTTTAGTACCTAGATTTTTGGTAATAGATAATTTTTTCAAATGGATTTAGCTTTTTTTTATACAATAATGTTTTTTATACTTTTTTTATATTCAAGTTTATTTAAATTTTTATTTTTAATATCTGTTAGCGTGATTCGAAATGTTTTGTGCTCTGATCATAATTTTTTACAATTTTTCAAGTTTTTGATTTTTCTCTGATTTCCAATAAGTATTTCTTTTTTTTTTTTTCAAAATTTTCCACCATTTTTAATTATTTCTTTCCAATTGGAAATTTTTTCCAAACTTTTTAAATTCAATTTTTTCCATGTACTTAGCTATTTTTTCTCATTTCAAAAATTTCATAGTTTTTAAATTTAAAATTTTTACCTATTTGTCTTTCAACTTGAAAAAAAGAGCCAACATCCCCTCCAATTTTGCGTAAAAATAAAAAAAATCCCCAACATTTCCATAGTATTATGCAAGATTGGAGGGAAGAGAAAGGCCTAATCGAAGATTTTAAAATAACCAAAATTATTCCAAAGATCTCAATCTACAACTTTTGTTTGAAAAATTTTTCAGTTGGAGGGGACTCAAACTTTCCAAAAAAAAAAAGCTGGACTCTCGAAAAAGGGAAGCCTTTAAAAAATAGCATATACCGGCTCATTTCTCTCCTTATACACTCAAGATTAGATTCAGTCGTAAAATTGCTTTTAACACGAAGATATTTTTTTCCTTTTGCGAACATACTACCTTGGGTAGACTTTTTATCGTATTAAAATTCTGAGAAAGTTTTGCCAAAAGAATAGAAAATAATACGTCGATTTCGACCAACCCTATTAAAGGAGTGTTTCTAGCTGTGTATGTATGTGCCTTCTTCGTGAAAATGCATAATGAAGTAAACCTTTCGATTGACGCTTTTCAAGTGGGTTGATATAACCTCATAAGTGAATGTTTTCTTGACCGAGATTCCCCTATGGAAAAGCGCGGGTTTTCCCTCATAGTAGAGCTTTACCTGATAGGCTTTAGTCCCATCTCTAAGAAAATTACTGTTTACGCCCATTGTTGGTTCGCGGTGTTCTTGTTTTGGTATGTTGCAGTGTCTTATTGATTTTTTAAAGTGAATAGGCGTGTTCTCTCTGTTTTGAACTTGGAAGATTCTCGTATTAGATACTGATTATATTTGCGATGTAGTCGTTCCATTCAATACTTGGACGAGTAGGTAGTTGAGGAAATTAAGTTGTTAACTTTCGTGTGAAGAAGATCGAGGTAACGCAAAACTATGAGGTAGGTATTTCAAAGAAAGTTCAGAGAAAATTGCGTATCGGGCGGCCTGGTATGAGCAAAAATTCATATTATATTTTATATATTTAATAAAATTAAATATACCTACTTATTTGCCGCATATTGAAAACTGGCCCGGCAACTTGGAATTTTCTCAAGTATTGCTAAAAATTGATTTTTCTATAGGTACTAAGTAGTAGAGGTACACGGTGGTATAAGAAATTGATGACAAGGATACAGTGAGTTAGTGACATATTTGATAGAGAAATTATGAAGTCCGACTCCCTCCAAAATTTCAAAAAAATGAGATTTTTATAAAGTGGTTATAAAAAATTGGTAAAAATTTGAAAACCTTTTCAAAGTGGTGCTCAGAAATTCTGGAAAATCTTTTTAAAAAATTTCCGCATCGATTCATACTTTCACATTACATGAGTTGAATTTTTCATTTTTTAGTGTGATTTATTTTAAATTAATAATTTATGCACAGAAACTTTTGGAAAATTTTTAAAAATTTGAACTTTTAAACAATTTAAAAATTGGAAATTGAAAAAAAATTTAAGTAAAATTAAAATTTTTTTTTTTTTGATTTGTATTTTTTTTAGATGGTTTTATTGGGACTCTAGTTGCGTTTCTTTTGATTTATTTTGAAGGTATTTGGGCAGGTGGGAGAATGATTTTTTTAATATTCTTGAAAAAATGGCAGATTTATGCATCTAGAATTTCTTAAAGTTATTGAAACATTAAAAATTAACGATTTTTAAAAATTCAAAAATTTTGAACAATTTTGCAATTTTTGCAAAATTTCACGTTTTTGGGAAATTGACAATTTTTAGAAATTTTAAAATTTTTAATAATTCAATAATTTTTGAAAATTTTTCGGTTTTTGAAAAAATTAAAATTTTTAAAAATTTAATTATTTTTGAAAATTTTCAGTTTTTGAGAAACTGACAAGTTTTAAAAAATTAATGATTTTTAAGAATTCAAAAATTTCGAAAAGATTTTGCAATTCTTAAAAATTTTATAAAGAAATAATTTTATAAAAAGTTATTTTAACAAGATTCTTTCCATTTGCACTTTGAAAATGAAGGCACTACGGAGTCTCAGATTTCGAAATTACAGATTTTCGATGCTTCGTAGCGCCTTCTTTTTTAAAGATAGGCTAATTCTTCCCATAACTTTTTTTGTTCCTCTCAAGAAGTTACATCTATTTCGTGTATTGTTTTGTCAGAATTTCTCAATTTTCACGTCTCAAAATTGCACCGTAATAATTAAGGTAGGCAATACTTTTGACAGAAATTTCTTGTTGTCAT